>JAXQGP010000004.1:0-60518 GCA_037040125.1 Kazachstania sp. M6911
TGGCCAAAAAGAATAAGAAACAATTCTTCCCCACCGAGAACGATTATGAAATCAAAGAGTTATTTTCTTGGGAACAAACAATTCCTTCATTAAAATTGAAAAGTTTCTACATCGATCAGTACAATATTAAACGGAAAATTACTGATGTCAATTTCTATAAGAACAAATTCAAAAACGTTGAGATTTATTTGGAGTGTAATAAACCAGATGGATTTCAGTTTATCAAATTAAAGGGATTGGTTGACATCAAGGCATTGATTCGAAAATATAATAAATCGGTGAAACGAGATCCTGATAAACATTTCTTGAGGTATCTAGATGTTGTTAGTGGGTTTGATTTTAAACAAAAACATGGATATGCTGTACCTGTAATAGAGAAAATTATGGTTAATGATTCTGATTATACAATATTATCTGAAATGATAAGATGCCAAACAGAAATTGTCAGATTACAATTATGGCTAACATTCTTGAATAAATTACAGATAAAGGACAAATTAGATAAAACATATGGTGATGTATAATTTCTGTATATATAGAATAAAATATATGTTATTCCTATGGTACGATATGAAATGAATTAAAACTTTCTGTATAAATGCTATATATATATATATATATTGTTAGTTATTTTGCCGTATACCTCTCATGAAGAAGTGTATGCTACCTAACATATTTCTTTGAATAATATTTTACAAAATTTGGTGTATGGATTTGAGTTCTTAAATTTGAAGTGTGCTTAAATGGTTAGTGAAAAATCTATTGTTCTGCGTCTTCTAAATCACTAAATAAATCACTGTCAATATCTTCTGGAACATCACTGTAGTTATGTTCAGATTCACTTTCACTGTCACTATCGCTATCACTGTTACTATTATTTTCGTCATCCTTTTCTATATTTTCATCACCTTCTGCATCCTTTTCAGCAGCTTTTCTTGCTGCTCTTCTTTCTAATTTTCTTTCCTTCTTTGCATCCTTAACTGCTTTTTTTCTAGCAATATTAGCTTCTTGTTCTTTTCTTCTTTCTTCTTTTAATTTCATCTTTGCAGCGTGTCTCTTTTCTAACATTTTAATTTCTGCATCAGTCTTATGAACATATTCGTGATATAATACTTTACCTGAACATATACCTTCTTCTAATTTAACTAATTTTAAAGTTAATCTTGGACCTACTTCAGTTAATCTAATAGCTTTCTTTTTTGGATTAGATGTATTTTCTTCGAATTCATTATGGATATTATCTTCTATATCTTTATTATCATCATCATTTGTTAAACCTGTAGCTACATCCATATCCTTTTCACGTTTTTGTTTCTCTTGTTCAATTTTTTGTTTTAAAGCATTTTTATTAGTGTTGTTATTGTTATTATTATTTTGGTTATCTGTATCTACAACATTAATAATATTATCCGGATCTTGTTCATCGACTTCAGATTCTGAAGTATATGGATCGATATCATGATCTAAGATTAAAGAAGCGATATCTTTCTTACCAGTTAATACAGGTAATTTATGATTTAAATTATTTTTAGCTTTAAATAAACTTTTCAAATTTTTTGAAATTTCAACATCTTTAATTTCAATAAAATAATGACGTAAAGAAATTTCATTTGTTTTTGAATCTTTATTAATCATAAATACTCTTTTAATTGAATTTAAATGAGTTTGATTTGGATTTAATGGTGGGAAAATATTTTGAAACATTGAAACAACGATTTTTTCCATTTGTTTCTTTGAATCTTCTTCATTTGATTCATTTTGTGTAAATTTATTATTAAAACCATTCATTACTAATAATGGTGGTGATAAAACATCTTCACTATTTAAAGATTTTGGTCTTTTCAAAAATTTCTTAATATCCTTTGATAAAGAATAATCCATTACTTGAAATGTAATAGTTGGACCATTTGGAGTTCTTGCAACTTTTAATGAAACGTTACCAGTCTTTTCACTTTGAGTGAAAATGAAAAGATGTGAAACATCTAATGGACCACACATAACAATAAAATCTTTTAATTTATTAGATTTTCTTTCTTTTAATCTAATTGCTGTATGTGGTTGCATAATTTGACGAAAATCCTTAACTAATTGATTTAAAGAATGATTAGCTAAAGATGTTTGACCAACTCTAATAACCATAGATTTTGGTATACCTTTTAAAGTTTCTTGATTTGGTTGAACATGAGTTCTTTTCTTAGTTCTTCTTCTAGCCATTTTGTTTCTGCAATTGTATCCTCTTGATACTCTAAGAGGTTTAACTAAGAGTCTGTATTTATACGTTATTACATATCACTTTTATAAACTATTACTGTTTCAAACAGATTATCAATCATTAACTCTAGCTCATCGCATCCAATCTCATCCATCCATCACTCAGTGAAAGTGAAAAATTTCAATTCTAATCACATACATAGTAAGCGCATCGGTCCGCAACGGAGAAACAGAAAACGAGAAACAGAAAAATTTTCCAATCAATTCGTGTGTCGTGCAGCGTGATAATTTCTGCTACTTTCCGCTAATTTTGTCCGTGTCCGTGATATTCCGTTTCCGTTTTCTTTCAATTAAATTTTTCGCAATGGGCGTCGCCAGTGGTGAAGAAGACACAGAGGACGCAATCGCAACTGCAAATGGGAGAGACAGCAAGAGACACTGGGTGGGTGAGTGAGTGAGAAGAATCAGTTTCACAACGTCTTGATTTGGTAATTGGCGTGGGATGTCTATGGCGTTCTCTTTTAGAGCAGAGCAGACGTGAACTTTCCAATAATTTTAGTTTGCTGAGGTCAGAAAAACAAAATTGAAATAAATAAATAAACAAATTTCAGCAAGTTCTTTATCTGACAACAGTTTGACATATTTATTACAGAATTTATATTTTTCAAAAATATAACAGACTGTATATTTATAAATATTTTTTATTTTGCTAGTTTATTTTAAGCAAGGATAGGGATTTTACTGCAATATAACATATTTGTTTCTTTAGATCGTGACTTTTTTTTTCAGTTGCTAAAAAGTACAGCCTGGTTTTGTTTTGCTTTGAAATAACATAAACAAAAGAGACTATAACAAATCATTCATACTGTGATCCATTGTAATATTATTATACTATATTTTCAACTGATTAATCAAAGAAAATTCGCACTACCTTTTTTTATTTTATTTTATTTTTTTTTACTTTTTTTAATAATAGTGTCACACCCACATACATATATTTTAAAAAATGACTGAAATTACTACTGTGACAGAATCAACTAATGATAACAATAATGTATCAGATCAAACAAATATTTCAGAGTTGAAAGATTTATCAAATGAATCAAATTTAAATTTACAAATTTTACAAAAAGATATTATATCAATGAAGAATCAATATGAAGAGATTCAAAATTTATTTATTTCAAAAGAGGAAAAATCAACTGATTCAATTAAAGATTTATTAACTTCATTAAAGACAATATCATATAATCAAACTGTTTTAGAAAATAAATTAGAGGATGCTTTAAAGAATCAAATGAATACTGATATTTTAGTTAATTCAATCAATGATAAATTATTAAATTTAACTAATATAGTAACAAGTTTACAAAATAATGATTCAGCAATAATTAAATCACATTCTCATCATTCATTATCAGAAATTCATTCATCTTCTGGAACTAAAAGAGGTCCAGGTAGACCAAGAAAGGATGGTACAATGAATCGTATTGGAAAGGAATCAAGTTTAGTTACTTCTTCAACACATAGTGAAAGACGTATGTTACCTTCTGGAAACGTATCAATTTCAAAAACAAAGAGATATTTCACAGATCCAATTCATTTTGCAATTAATTCTCGAAATAGAGAATCGTCAAAGACTTTGGATTCAAATATTTCATCATCTGAATCATATGTTTCTATGGGATCAAAGGGTTTAGATGATGATGATAATAATTTGAAAAATAGATCAACAAAATCTGCAGGTGAACTAAATTCAAAAATTAGTATCAATCAAAATAAGAAAAGAAGAGGTAGACCTCCAAAGAAGAGAACTGTCGATACTGTGATAATGACTACACCAAATAATGATTTCAAACAAGAACATTCAGAAAGAAAAATTCCAAATAATACATCAGATAATGAAGTAGATGATGATAGCTATATGGAATCTGAACATAACAATAATATTTATAGAGAAATTGCAACATCCCAGGATACAACAAATTCTAAAAATAGTAGATACGCAACAAGGAACAATACATCAAAATCTCAAATAGATGACATCGAATTAATGCCAACAGATATTGAATCAGATGATGAAGTCAACGAAGATGAATCTGATATCAGTAATGATTCTAATGAGCATAATAAAGCATATTCTACAGGTAGAACAAATAGGGAAGGTAACGCTGAACAAGAAAATAGCGATTCTAAAGAAATTTCATCAAATAAGACACATAATGGTAAGAAACAATCAAACTCAGAAATAAATAGACAACAAAGGGAACTGGAAAAATTACGTGATCCTCGTGAAAAGATGTTAGTTAGTTTGAAATATAATGATAGAGACAGAGCAAAATCATTTATCAAATCAAATCAAAAATTGTTACAAGCTCTAAGAGATGAGGAAAGAAGAAGAAAATTAGATACAGCTGTACAACAAAATAAAGAAGGATTAAGTTATTCAATCCCAAGAGAAACGATAAATCAAATCGCAGCTGCTCCAATATCTAATAGAATGCATGTATTAACCTTGAAATCGGATGTAGATTCTAACCAAAACAAAGAATCAACAGTTTCAACAATAAATATTGAATCCCCAGAGAAAACAGATGAATTAGAAGTTTTAGATAATAAAGATGAAAAAACTGAAGCCAACACGGTTAACAATGACGAAGGTGATGAAGTAACATCGGAAAAAAATACATTACAAACATCAGAAACAACAAACGATGATAATGATACCGAAAATACCGGTACAACCATAATTGTTCCAAAGAAGAGAGGAAGAACTAACTCACTAACTTTCAAAATAGCAAATGGTTCCATCCTTGGTGCATCAGAAAGTGGTACTACCAAATTAGATTCAAGATCATCAAAGAAGAAGAAATCAGTACTATCTTCTCCACCAACCTCTGAGTCATCATCGGTTATTACATTGAATCCAACTTTGTCATATACTTCTAATGGAACACCTAGAAGTATGACTTCTATTATACCTTTATCTAAGAAGAAACCTGCTGATGATGGTAAAATTATTAAAATACCACAGGATCCAGCTTCTTCTAGTAAATCAGCAGCTACTGATTATCAAGCAACATTATTGCTAGGTGCACCAATCGAATTGGTTTGTAAAGACGGGTTTTTCTTCCGTCGTAATGCTCCAAAGATACCTATCACAACCGGCGCATATTTAGAATTTAGATTTTTAGCTAAAGAACAAGAATTGAAAACTAAGGGGGAAGAGGAGACTAATACTGGGTTTGTAATGGCATCTTTATCAAAGGGTGATAAATCAAATACTCTTACTTTACAAAGTTATGTTGCTGTTGAAACCGAAGAAGCTTTTGATATTCTTGGGAAGACAACATTGACTGAAAAATATGTTAACTCATTGGAATATTTCTTAATGGAATTCAGATGGGAAAATAAGTTAATTGGATTAGGTTTAAAATTAAGAGAATCTAAGAGAACGTGGCAACGTAGAAAGGCTTTATTTGCATTATTTGAATTTTGGAGAGATCAATCAAGAGATAAGAGAGGTTTCCCTAATTACACTATTTTACACGCTGTTAAAGAAATGGAAAATTACAGAATCTTTATTAACAGATCAGTTTCTTGGTTTTATAATCACATCACACTATTGAAAATGATCTTGTATGATCTATGTTATGAACCAAAAACAAGCTGGAGAGAATGGATGTTCCCAGTCGGTAGTAAGTTACCATGTCTTGGTGATACTTTGGATGATGGTACAGTTATTACAGAGGAAAATATCAACGAAATTATCGATAACCTATTGGTATTCGATTTCCTAGATGATGGATCTATGAATAAACAAGTTAAGTCTTCTAAGGTTATCATTCCTGACCACGCAAAATAATAACCGTTTTTAGTTGATATATGAGGTTCAATTTTATAGATAACAAACATTCTACTATAGTGGAATTATATAGTTAACTTTATAACAAAATTCAATGACACAGATATGCCTTAACTATTTTATATGTATTTTCTTATATATAAACGTCGAATCAAACTAATTCAAGTTGGAAAATGTAAGATAGTCATTCTGATACAGCAGTGAGAAGAATGACAAATATATTATGAAACAATAATAGCTGATATATGTTGATAAGTGATAGAGGCATCTGATAGGCCCAACATAAACTATTACACACTGCTGCGGTTCATCATAAATATGCATATATATATCCACTTCAAAGGCTAACTCCTCTCCACTCCGTGCGACAAGTACAGAATCATTTGGTTTGGGACGATTGAAATTGATTTCCTATTGTAAAGTTAATTTCGAAACAAAGGTGGTTATCAGTGATATATGCGTAAATCGTTAGTTAAAGAATGTTTCGAGTTGATATTATCATAAAGAATGTAAAAGGTTCATTTGACGTACGGTATTATAGTTAGCATTCTTCGAAGAATCTTGACGGTTTCATATTGTTGATATATCAATTAACTCGTCATCTGCTTCTGAAACAATTGATTTACTTTGCTAAATATAATCAACGATAACTCCACAAACTGAAAATTTTGATTTTTCTGTGTATTGTATTACATAAATAATAGTTTCACCGACATTCCTGTTTTAATGCTGAAAGAACTTGGACAAAAAGCAATTTGTTCAGTCTATCACTACTCCTAATTAGGTAAACGCTATGGTGCTCGGAAGTTTTCTCGAGAAAAACTTTTTTTTTTGTATGAGAAAGCATCTCCATTGTTATAGCACAGAACCAAATTTTGCTACGGAATAATTACTGGGTTACAAATTTTTATCATTTTTTAATTTACGGGTTTGTAACAGATCCCTCTGCATTGAAATTACTGAAATAATAAGAAACAAAGCCCATGGAATAATTCTCCATTGTATAAAATTACATTAACTCTGTAAGAACGTACAGAGTACTTCAATGGGGTTAAAGGCAAAGTAGTGAAACATTGGAGGACATCTCTATTTGTTTAAAAGTTAGCATTTAGTCGTCAAAAGAAAATTTTGATTCTCTGCACGTTTAGTAAGATATTTTGAAGAACTGGCAGCATTGTTTTCCGAGGATTTCTGTTACTCTTCAATGAAGAAATGGCCAGACCACAAGCAAATAATCCACTTTTCGTATTTGGAAAAATATGAACTATTACGAACTTTGTTAAGCAAACAGAATTTCTCTTCCTTAAGGTACCAGTTCGTTAACTAAAGAACGGGCCTAGCTAATAATTAACAATGTATCAGAATGTTAAAGTAAGAAAATAGGACCAACGACCTTCCTCAGAGATGTTTTCTAGACCGTTTCTATAATCCAATTACATTTCTTAAAATGGAAATATACTTAGTTTCCACTATTTTTTTCAGTGTCCAACTGGTAATTAAAGAGAATAGGACTTTTAAGAGGTGCATGATTTATATAGATAGCTAAGCATTTAATATTGTATTTCTTTGCATTATAAGATTGTTCATCACAGTTCCTTTGTATATTTCTCTTTGGAGAATATAAGATTAGTTAATATACACAGTATCCCTCGAAGAGAACTATTTCATCTCTAATTATCACCCATTATTTTAGTTGGGTGTATGTTTATGTAGAAAAGAAGAAAAGAACTGATAACTACAATTAAAAGTGGTATTGTATTTACTTCAGTTACCACACTAAACAAGCACAGGGACGGAAATCCAATATTTGAAGATGAGCAAAGCATTATTTTTGTCTAATTTCTCTAGGCTTTCGTAGAGTATAACATGACGCATTGGACTCACAATGAAAATAGTTGTTTGAAACTATGTTTACAAAATAAATTATATCATGATACTTGTTTTGTATTCCATGGATTATGTATGTTTTCCATTATCCAAATCTTTGAACATTTAAATTCAGATATATATAAAGTACATGAAACATTTGACAAAGGAATGTAGTAAGTTAAAATAGTTTCCGTCTCTTTGACTAATTCTTATCTCTTGAACCAAAAAAGTTCTATAAGACAAATATTTAAAATAAATTGAAAATCAACATCGAATATATATATTAATAATGAATCGTAATAAAAGTCTAAGTTCTACAGTACCACATATGAGTTCCATCTGGTTGGACAAAGACGAGAATACTGAGAAATTATATAATTTCCAAAGTGAACAGTTCCTTAGAGATGAGGAAGATGATGAAGATTTCCAAATATTTTTAATGAACAGTTCAATAATAAGTGAAGTTATTAAGACAGTTCCAGTAAGTCCGCTAAGGCAAGAGTCTCCGGTTTTCCCTGCTAGTCCGAGAAGAAATACAAGTAATATATCGCCTGTACATATTGATACAAGTTATGACAATGATATGTTAACTACTGACACTAGTGATATATCTAGTGACTTCGATAAAACTAAAAGAACAACATCAGACAACCTAAAATCTATGAAAAAGAAATTATTAGGAAGACTAAGAAGGGAATGGGGTAGAAATACTGTATCTGAAGGTAAAAAGAAAGGTGAAATAAGTTCTCCTTTCCATTTCCAACATATTTTCCATGCTAACTTAGAAAATAACTTGGCGGGATCTAACAAACAAGCTGGTCTGACTGTAGACACAACGATGGAATATGATGAGGCTCTTGATAGTTCCAGTAATATTAACGTTCCATCTAGTATGGAGTTTTCAGAATCTACAAGTAGTCCGATTACATTCGGCAAAGCCTATTGTACAGAAGAAATTAAAAGTTGTGAATATGACAGAGATTTCCGTAGGCTAAGAAATTCTGACGCTACTCAAGTTAGTTTCGAAATGGAAAATTATCTAAGAGGTTGTTAATCTGGTATAACTAAAATAGTAAAAGAAAATTACTATAAAAGAAGTTCGTAGGTCTGTTTATTATAGGAATACTCCATACAATACGACAGTTCCTTGTTTTGTTCAAGATAATTTCCTATTCTTAGAGTTAAAATTCTTTTGCTAAAAGGATTTCAAAGACTCTCGTTGATTTTGTTACAACTACTGTATCATGGCTTACAGAATAAATCATTCAAATAATATCACTATCTGGTTATTAGTTTATATAGTGTTTTAGTAAGAAATAAAACAGAATACCAGAGTATCGCATGTAGTCAAACAAAAAGTTAGTTAGGTATATTTATACGTTTGTAGATACATGTGTATACCTTAATATTAATTACTTATAAATGGTTAACTCATACGCAATCTACACAAGCGATATCGTATTGCAATGTATTGATTTTAATGGTTATCATAGCTCTAACTTCAAGGTAAACAAAATTAATTTACTACTTTATACAAAATCTTACTTACATAGCTATTCTTTTTGTAGTTAAACAATATAAAAAAATCTGTTTCATGAAATTGTTAGATTAGAACCTGTGCGCCGGGCTATCTTTTATCTCTTTTCAGAACAATCGTTTATCTCAGAGATGATAAAGATAATCGACCGATAAAGGACATTTTAAGGGAAAACTCACAATTAATTGGTAGCTCGAATTGTTTCGTAAGATTTTATTGGAATAACTTTTTCGGATGTTGATCATCTACTGCTATATTCGTCTATCTTAATATCTCTACAGTCTCAACCTTCATATCGCCCAACATCTAACAAGTTCGACATTCAAATAATGAAATTTATCTAACTATGATAATTAAGTATTTCACTCTCAAATATGATTTACTATATAAAGGTAGAATTGATTTACTTAATATTTTATGCAATGATCTCGAATTTATTTATTATTTTTCGGTTATCAATTTCTTCATACGGCTCTTGCTTGACTCGTTCTTATTTTCTTCTCTTTTCTTTTTTTCCTGGTTTGTGATCTCGATGACCCAAGCTGCTTAATTTCTCTTGAATCATCAATTTGATCAGAGTGACTATCTTTTTTTGCTTTCTCAACGAAATTTATTATAAAAGAGGAAGATATAAGATCGAATCAATTCATTGGATCTTTTTTTATAACTTTTCCATTTCGTACAGCTACACTATTCTCCCAATTAAAGAATATATAATATTAAAAAAATGAGTGGATTAAAGAATGATGTTACAGTTAGATACGTACAACCAGAAGATAGAGAAAACTGGATAAAATTATGGCATAAATTTATTGCAACATATGAAAATCCTAAATTACCAAAAGGTATTGAGGATGCAAATTTTGATAGATTTATTGATCCACAAATTAAAATGTGGTCTGCAATTGCATTTTTAAAAGATGATTCAACAGGTATTGAAAAGGCAATTGGTTTTACGGATTTTTTCATTCATCCATCAACGTGGCAAATTGAGGATAAGACATATTTAAATGATTTATTTGTTGATGATGATTTTAGAGTTGGTGGAGTAGGTAGAAAATTAATGGAATTTGTTTATAATGAAGCTGATAAATTAGGTGCACCTGCAGTTTATTGGAATACTGATCATTTCAATCATAGAGCACAATTATTATATACTAAAGTTGGTTATTTAACAGAGAAGAGAATTTACAGAAGAAAGGGTTATTGAATGGAGGAGGAGTGACAAGACTTAGGTAAGTAATAATAACTAACATACTTTTATAAAATTTGTATATATAATAATGGTATCTTGATTTTACTGTTTTGCCTTAAAAGGGTCTCATCTACCATCTATTATTTGTTTTTTATCGGATTGTACTGTATAGATTTTTGTCATATTGAAAAATATTGTAACAATTGGCGATGATGGCACGAATTGCAAAAATAAAACAAACAAAAACCATACAGAAAGGAAGTGAATACCAACAGAAAGTTATCAGAAAATAATAATAACAACAAAGTAACATACTCTTTATCTATCAAATACCAGTATGCTTTTAAGATGAGTAATCCCACAGAATCCAAATTATCTAATAAGAAACTAATAATAATTAGAACTATTGTAATTTTTTGTCTCGTTATAATATGGATATTATTATCATCTGATGAATTAGATAGAAGTATTCCTCATAGTAAAGTTTTCTTTCAATCATTAAAATTAGATAGTTATTTGAATACAGATTCTCAAGATGATGAAACGATAAAGACAGAACCAAGTTTACATGTTAATAATGATCCTCGATATATTGAACTTGGTAGATCTACATGGAAAACATTTCATATAATGATGGAACGATTCCCAGATATTAATATGAATAAAAATGATGATTTAAAGAAAAGAGATAAATTGATTAATTGGTTAACAATTATTGGTGAAACGTATCCCTGTACAACTATTGATCGAGAAAATATTTTTATTGAAAGTATTAAAATGTATCCATTACCTATTAATTTAAATAAGATAATTAATATTGAATGGGGTTGTCATATACACAATTTAGTAAATGATAGACTTGGCAAAGAAAAATATAATTGTTCGATATTAATACAGGAGATGGAACAAAATTCAAAGGATTTCAATGACGACATTGAATTTGAAAGTTTAGATAAAGTTACTTTAAATAAAGAAGAGAAACAATTAGGTTAAATAAAAGCAATTAAAACTTGCTGTCATATATAAAAAAAGCATATAATCTAATCTAATCGAAATAAAGTTTAAATAATGAATCGAGAAATCTGATTTAAGTAATAAAACTGTTTATTTTTTTTTTATTTTTATTTAAAAAATATATATATATATTTATAAAAAAATGTTTTTTTTGTATGTTTTGAAATGCGTTCTTGTAAATTGTTATGAATATGAAATTGAAAAGATGACTATCAAATGGAAAAGAATCAGTAATGAAATAAAGTTTGGTATAAATAAACTTATCTTTTAAATGATGTCATATATGCCCTTGAGTTAAAACCGAATATAAATGCAAAAAATTGACCCTAAAAAAAAGAACATTTAAAATTCTAAAGTTCTTTTAAAAAATTGTATTGTAAAATCACTTATTGCACTTATAATAAACTCAAAGAACCCTTTCTAGAACGTTGAGTGTTGGTGTGTTCACCAACAATAGCAGATTCTCTAATGTTACCATTAGATAATATTCTGTCTAATTCATCAATATCTTTGACACTTGCGTCGGAGTTCTTTCTTGAACTTGGTTGAGAAACTGGAGATAAGGATGGAATGACGAATGGTTGAGAAACTTCGGAGGTTAGAGTTAAGAAAGCCATTTTTGTTATATTAATTTGTATGTGTGTGTGTTTGTTTGTTTGTATTAGTTGTAGTTAAAAACTATTGTTGTAATTGATACTGGTTTTATTATAAATTATAAATAAAATAAGTTAAAGAATAAATAAATTTGAAAAAGGAATAACGGAAAGAATTATTGGTCTTTATATATGTTTAAGAATTTTGAAAAGTTTATAAGAATTTCGTCATCCATCACCATATGAAATTTTATTTACTCAAATTTAAGATAATTTAACGTAATGATGTCAAAGGTATTACAACTTTTAACTAAAATTACAGGAGCATATTACTAAGAGAGGAGATTGTAATACGTATTTCGAAAATTTTGTGATCATAGATTTTTTTTAATCAGTCATTCACATTTTCTATCAATTCCATTCATGCGCGTACAAAATCGGTTTGAAAAATTCGGTAAATTCCGATGATGCGTGCAAAGGATTTAATTTTCAATTGATAAGACGGAATTTTAATTATTGAATTAATAAGTAATTGATGACACCATCAGTTTTTTGTACGTATAATTCTTACTAAATTGTTAATATTTTTTCTTGGTCATGAAATTGTCAGTTGCTTCAATATTATTTTTGTTGCTGCTCCTCTCCATCCATCCGTTCAGTTGGTTAGATTTGTCAAAATGTTTGGTGGTGGAGTCATAGATCTTGGACAACTTTTCTAAAGTCGGTAATTGAAATGCGAACAGAATCTTCGTAGAAATGTAGACGAAAGGGTGGTTGAACAAGTGGCAAATTTCAAATGATTTTTCTTCGACGTTCGGCGGTGCGGAGTTGAGTAAGTACCATGCAAAAGAAATTCGAATTATAGTAACCAGATTTTCAGTGCAAAAACCAAGAAACTAAAGCAGCGCATAATTACTAATATTTCTTTCAACTTTTTTTTCTATGAGTTTCCATGATTTTCACTAAAATTAGTAAGGGCGAAGTAACTAAAAAATTTCGCCCCTATCATTCTTTGCCATTAATGATCCTTCCATCTGTGCGTGACCAAGATTGTTTTATCAGATAAACGAAAAAAATAGTATCCTTTGTTCAAGTATTTCTGAGTGTCGCGCATTGAAATCCGTCTTCAAGTTCTTAAATTATTGTCATTCATTATATTGAAGAAGGGTCATTCCTTGTATAATCGAGCCACTAAAACAAACGTACAATTAACCAATATTTGTAGGCAAGGGGAGAGGACGTTAATGACGATTAATTGATGTAATTTGGTTTCTTTACTGACCTTCGATTTTGCCTTATGCATGATTTCGGAAACACCGAAAATGTTGTGGCGTTAACAAGAGAAATTCAGTTAGAAAAGTTGCCATTAAATCGTGATAAATTATTTGTGTGGGTGGTTAAAGCACGGAAGAGAAATGATACTATAATTTGTACAAGCCGCGGATATAGTTAATTATATGTCAATAATACTTAACAGATTTACGTAATTTCAAGAAAACAATTTGGTGACACGAGTCGCTTCAATTTTTAGTTTGTTGTTGTTGTGCCTGATTTTACTAAGAAAAAATAAATATTTGGGATTCAGCCGTTTGTACTATTTCCCTGACAAAGGAAACCGTTAAAAAAAAAAATTCGATAACAAATTGTAATTTTGATCCCGCTTCGGTTGTTAATTTTAACAGCCACCCCCGGTTGAAAACCCCTTTATATCTCCTCTTTAATACCATCAATTTATTAACAAAATAAGTATTTCGATGAGCAAGTTAAACTGTTCAAATATTATTTATTATGATATTATTGCTTCATCGAGTTTAAACTAGTTAATATCATTTACAATATAACATGACGTATACGTACTATGTTCCTTATGTCAGGGGGAAGAGAATCCCATTCCATTCAATTTTTGATAGATATCAAAGGTTTAGCTAACCGCGGAACGGATAAAGGATATATCTGTTAAATGTTTATAAAACTTACATCAGAATAACTATTAGTAATTGGGAAAACTGCCCTCCCCTACTATATTGAATTAACTGTAAAACATCATCAACTTTCTCGATTGAGAAAATCGTACGTCAACATTAAATGTTTACATTTGTCAGAATACATTTTTTGTAAATCGTTAAGTTTCTTTATTTTATTTATGTGTTTTTTTTTATTTTGCTTTATCTATTTAAATTATGTTATTATATATGTTAATGTATATGATGATGTTAATGTTTTTTTTAAAAAATAAACTGAGAAAGACGTAAGTATTCCCATCTCGAAAATGTCTCCCTTTCAATTGAAAAGTTTAGACAACTTTTGTTACTTGCTTATTTAAATTTGTAACCGATTAGAGCTTGGGTAGCTTTCAAAGCTTCATATTTAACTCTTGAATCACTATTGTTTAATAATTCCATTATAATAACTTTACCATTCATTTTATTTAAAATATCAATACTTTCAGGTAAATAATCAATAACATGAGTAATATCATTTAATAAAATTTGGATAATAACTTTATCATCATTTTTCTCTTTAAATTCAATTAATAAACTAATTAATTGTTTGAATAATTTCCAATCATCTTTCTTAAATTCATTAATATTATCACTCCAAAAACCATTATCAATATGTGGTGGTGACCAACAAATTAATTTAGAATTTAATTCAGCTGTATATTCGTCAATTGATGTTAATTCTTGATATTCTTCATCTAAAATTGATTTTAATGTAATAATACCTTCTCTTAATTCTTCATCAGAATATTTTCTACCAGTTAAACTATCTAAAGTTGGAATACCATTACCTAATAAAATCAAATTTTTAATAAATGTTTTATGACCTTTAACTGGTTTTGAACAACATTGTAATAATATAGATATTGAAACTCTTGTAACTTTTTCTTTAATTGTAACTTTAATTAATTTTAATAAATTTAAAAATTCATTTAAATATTTAGTAATAATTTCACTTGCAATTTGATTATCAAATGTTAATAACCAAATTAACATTAATGAATAATATTGTAATTGAATACCTAAATTATTTGTATTAGTATTAACAATAACAACATTTTCATTATCATTATGATTACTATTATGATCATATGGTAAATTATTTTTATTATTAATTGATCTTTTAATGATTTGGAAAATTGTTGGTAAAATTTGTTTTTCATTAATCCAAATTAATTTACGATATTCTGGAATTGTACATAATTCTTGTAATTCTCTTATCGTAACATAACATGTATCCATTTGATTAACATTTTGTACAATTGAAATAAATTTTTGATTCTTTAATAATTGTGAAACCATCTTTTCATTATCTTTACTTGAAAATTGAATTAATAAAGAAACAATATTAAATGAAGATATTAAGATAGTTTGTTGATCATATGATTCATTAAATGAAACATCAAATAAATTTTTCAATTGATTTGAATTCTTTTCAAAAAATTTAACTGTATCATCTGCAATATTACCAATTTCACATGATAAAAGTTCACTAATTAAATTTAAAACAGATTTAATTGAATCTGTATTAGTTGATGTAGCTAAAAGATGTAATAATGGTAAAATAACATTTTCATTAATCTTTAAAGTTTCTAAATCATGTTCAGTACCATTATTTTTGACAATTAAATTTTCTAATTTTTTAGCAACAGCTGCATCAATTTCACTAATTTCTGATGCTCTAGCTAATGCATCCCATGCAACTGAACGAGAACGTATAGCGTTACGAATTTCTGTGAAGTGAGTACTATCTAACAAAATTCTTTTAGCTCCTGTTGACATCCTTTTCTTTTAATAAATGTTTATTTTGGATTAAATATATAATTATTGGTTTTCAGAACAAATGTACCTTGAAATGAGGATCTTGTTACTTCGGTAATGATATAATTGTACACTAAAAATGGGTATCTATTCACAATTTCTTATCACTAATATTTGTAAACGTTATATATATATATATATAATCCTATGTTCTATTAATTTCCTTCTTAATATATTATTGAAATTTATTATATTGTATGAATAATTAGAAAGCAGCCACTTTTTCTTAGTTTGCTGCAACCGCTCAGAACAAACGACTGCATTTTTCAATTTTTTGCAACAGCAAGGGCGAAAGAAATAACTGAAGGCCGAAATTTTGAAAACGCGTTTGAGGGTAACGTTTCAAGAGTGATTAACTTGTTAAGTGTCAGTAAAAGTATACAGATGTCAATTATCATTGTATATGATTGAAAATTTATTGAAAATTTAATTAGATTGACTAATTTAGTCATTCTGTAAAAGAAGAACTACATTATATGCCTTTAATGAACAGGAAATAAGTTAACTTTGCATACTAAATAGAAAAAGAAAAAAATGAAGACAAAAAAAAAATTGATAAATTCATTATGATTGTTAATATATTATTAAATTTTTAATTATATAATATAAATGCAGTTTTAAATAGTAATTAATTTGTTATAATAATGTGTAGTAGTATACATGGGTAATAAAATATATAGAGCAAAAAATTTTCTTGCTTTGTTTATAATTATATTTTATTTTGATTTTTTTTATTATTGGGTTTCGTTAAAGTTTGTTTGTTTTTATATATTGTAAAGTGTCATGAATATTTAAGAATTTGATTATGATAAAATAAATAAGAGAAAAAAGATTCAATTAAATTATGAAGATTCTCTGTCAAATTCTTTACTCATGTCAGCGTTTTCAATAGCACCACAAACGGTTTCACACATGATACCAGTAACTAAATATGGATCAATGTTAGAAGCTGGTCTACGATCTTCAAAGTAACCGTAACCTTCTTTAGCGACAGATCTTGGGATTCTAATAGAAGCACCTCTGTTAGCAACACCAGCAGAGAAGTTAGTCATAGAAGCAGTTTCATGTCTACCAGTTAATCTTTGTTCGTTATCAGCACCATATAATCTAATATGTTCTGCGTGTCTCTTAGATAATTTCTCAATAGCAGAATCAATGTATTTCATACCACCTGGAGCTCTCATGTTTTTAGTTGAAACATTAGTGTGACAACCAGCACCATTCCAGTCACCTTCCTTCAAAGGTTTTGGATGGAATGAAATCTTAACACCGAATTCTTCAGCGACTCTATGTAAGAAATATCTAGCAACCCATAATTGATCACCCATGTCAATACCAGTACATGGACCAACTTGGAATTCCCATTGAGATGGCATAACTTCAGCGTTAATACCAGAGATTTCAATACCAGCGTATAAACAAGCTCTGTAATGAGCTTCAATAACATCTCTAGCGTAAACTTTACCGGCACCAACACCACAGTAGTAAGGACCTTGTGGGGCTGGATAACCACCCTTTGGCCAACCGTAAACACCATCATACATATCGAATAAAGTATATTCTTGTTCTAAACCGAACCAAATTTCTTCATCTTTATGGGCAGCAAATAATTTAGCGGCTTCATGTCTGTGGTTAAATTTATTTGGAGTACCATCATTGTTATAACATTCAGCAAGGACAACAATGTTATCACCTCTTCTGAATGGATCTGGATAAAAAGCACAAGGCTTTAGATAAATATCAGAATCATTACCTGGAGCTTGATTAGTTGAAGAACCATCAAAGTTCCATTCAGGTAATTGATCTAAAGAAGTAATAACTTTCTTTAAAGTTCTACCCTTTGAACGTAAATGACCAGTACCATCTACCCAGATATATTCGGCAATAATTCTACCTCTTTGATCAAGATCTAAATATTTTTGTAGAATTTGAGTCTTTTCAATACTAACGTCAGTCATTTTGTGTAAATTTGTTTATGTTTTTGTTTGTTATAAATTTGGGGAGATCGAAATACTAGTTATTTGACTTATTAGTCCTTTTTGTATTTTTCTTGGCTGATGATATATTTTTTTATGTTATAATATAAAAAATTAAAAACTGATAAAAGGAATAGATTGATTTTACTTTTAAAGTAAAAGTGATTCCTATATATATGTTTTTAAAAACTTGATTAATCACTTGATTAAAATTTTCACAAAATTAATTATTATAATAATAATAATAATTAATGCCTTACCATTAAGATTAATCTTAATTAATTAATTAGCTTGAATTTATGATGATGTTAATTATCATAATCGTTAGTTAATCATTTTGTGAATATAAGAAGAATGTCCTTATACTATGAAATGTACGTACCAATGACACAGAGATAGTGTGATAGCGACAGTATCAAGATAATGACAATCAGTTTTCTCATTTCCAATTTCATTGAGTTAAGTTAATTAATTTTAGAACGACAAATTGGAAAACTTTTCAGTGTGATTGGATTCGGTATTGTGTTCCCACTCAGACAGTGGTGCACAAAGAGAAGAATTGTCTAATTTTGTATGTGGGAAAAAAGAAACAATTCGTTGTCATTCATATTTTAATTGCTTTTGTCGTGGGTGGGGTGCTTGTAGTTCTGTGTGTCAGAAGGGAGGGAAATCTGGTTGATAGTTAACTATTGAGAAGAAACTGTCCTCAAATGACAACATAGTATGTTTTGGGTAGGGACAAATTGATATCGATAAATTGTCAGACACTAAGAATGCAACGCGCAACGGCTCAATGGAAAACAAAACAAAGAAAGGACATCTGTCCGATAATGACAAATGAGGCTCCGAGATTAGGACACAAGGACTGCACTGTCTCAGTAGTTGTCGCACCAAAAAAGTTATATATCGACAATACAAAAAGAAAAGATTGTAATGGACGGATCGTGAACACCGAAAGTGATGAGCCAATGACTATTATTTATGGGGGGGGCAATTATCGCAGTGAAAGTTGCAGCAAAATTTAGATATAGTATGATCGGTAATTATTATCCGATTTAATGTTGTCTTACTGTTTCTTAGGAGAAGAAACTAAAAATACCTCATACAAATTTCATTGAAAGAAGTCATCATTAGATACGGAAAGACCCTATTGAACGCTGTGAAAAAGACAAAATCAGCTTGGCGTGATAAATTGTATGATTCTGTACAGTATAACTATCGTACAATTTGATTTGATGAGGCTCTGTTTCTTAAAAATAATTATTTTATTTCTCGTGTTCGTGTTAATTTTCTTCGATTCAAAACAGAAAGGAGTTAAAGTAAAGTATAGACAAGAGTCATTCCAAATATGAAATAAGGAATCTCATTTTGAACGAGATTTTACCGGGTTTGTACAACATTTTCTTAGAACGTTTGATGATTTTAGGGGTAACCTTTTCTGGAAAGGCCAGCCATCTTTTTATTTTATTTTTTTTTTGTAATTTATTACTGTCAAAAATATCATTTTGTACGGTATGTCTGATCATTAGTTTCCCATTTGGTTCATACGATTTTTTAGTTAATGATCGTCCCAAAAGTATCATTAAAAAATCCCCCAAAATGGAAGGGTCCCCTAATTGTATCATAAGTTGTCCCTACGATATGGACATAATTTTGTTTTATGGTACTTTCTGTGTTAAACACTGCATCATCCATGTTTACATTTGTCTCTATTACAGACAGGAGAAATCAATAATATAAATAGTACTTGTACATCCTTTTGTTAGAAGCAGCACATTAACATGCGTTTAAACATCTGCGCCGTCGAATGAAAAAAAAAGAAAAATAAATCTGAATATCTCTTTACACGACATATTAAAATTAATGACTTGATTGTTATTGTCCTATAATTCAAGATGTCAAGCGTCAAAACGGCGTCATTCAATTAATCTTTAAACAATAATATTTACATATTGATTAAATTAAATGATACAAAGTGGGAAAGATTATTTTTATTTCTAATACGTCCGTACCGTACGTCCGGTAATCAAATTATGTTACGCCGTATCAAATTTATGCATGATTAAAAGAAACTGAATCAATAACAAAAAAAAAAGAGAGGACAGGGACGATCTAGATAACGTCACAAATTCTTATTTTTTTTTTTTATTACTTGAAAGCAATCTAACGAAGTTTCCTCAGAGGATGTCGGAAACTTCTGAATAAGAAACTCCATGAAAGAAGGCCCTTCTTAATTTAGCACTATTTTTTTTTGCTTTTAAATAGGAAATTAATATCCGTTTTGGTATATTCCTTAATAACGTATGTTTTTTGTTTATATTACCAAATGTGATAGTAATTTTGAATGATATCTGTTTAAAAATTATAGCCTTTGTCAATATGTATATCAAAAAGTGAAGCGCCAAGGTAATGTTTCCCCTTCGATTATCTCTAATTTAATTTTGGTTTTCCCACTTTCTAGAATCTTATTTCTTCGATTTTATTGGACGATAACGGTTATATGAAATATTTTTTTGTTTTTGTTCGCCAATGTTTCTTTATGGTGCCTTGATCTTAACTCTGTTATTATTTTGATTTTCAATTTGACGTTATCTTTTAATCATTGTATTCTTGATCGTAATTTGGCATTAAAGGAGATTAAAGTTGTTTAAATTTTAATGCCATGCCATTAGCGTCATTCATTTTATTAAACTCTATGTAATTTTTAGAAAAAGACGTTTGTTATATAATTTTGCAAATTTTATTAACCGCCGATGACTTGAAGGCTAATACCAAATTTATGTAATATATTATATCCATTAGTAACCGTTTCTCACATCTTACGATCAAAAACATATACAACAAATTAAATTACATTACTCAAAATTTGAACTCCCTGTGATAATATTCTGTTTTCGTTTTTTTCTCTATATTTTTTTCCAAATTTATTTTATTAATATTACATATATTTATTTATATATATTGTTGTATGATACTTTCTAAATATTATCTAAATATTTACAATTAATTTTCTTTAGTTTCATCTTTATTAGATTCCTTTTCGTAGTCTGTTTTAGTATACCATTTAGCTAATTCCCATGATGGTAAATTACACATAGATACACTACTAGTCCAACCTTGAATCTTACGATCCATCGTTATTTGATTAGCAAATGTTGTAATTTTATATTGTGGGAATCGTATAGAAAGTTCTTTAATAATACGTTGTTCCATACCATTAATTAATGATGTTGCACCAGTAACAATAATATTTGTTAATAATGTTGAATAAATATGTTCAGGTGTTGTTGTACTTGGACCTAACGAATTTATACCACCTGTTAAACTATTAGTACCACCATTATTTGAAATATTACTACTATTGGAATTACCAAATGAATTATTATTTTTAGATTGATTAGTATTTGGTTGAATTGTCATTGAAGCACCTAATGATCCAATTGTATTTGTACCAACAGAACTAACACTTGCACCTGCTTTCTTAATAGCTTTAGCTATTATTTCTCCAAGACCATCTTCTTTTGTATATTTATCTGATATTAAACTTGGATTAAATAATGATTCAGCTAATTGATAACAATCACGTACTTCTAAAGAAATTGTTTGTTTTAATGTTTTATTACCATTACCTTTGAATAAGAAATTTTTCTTTTGTGATAATGGATTATTATTTGTAATTGAAGCAATTGCAGCAGCATCTAATTTTGTTTCAATATTATTTGTTGAATATTGTTGTAATTGTTCTTGTTGTCTAATTTGAATTTCAGCTTGTTCTTTATAATATCTTTCTAATTCAGGTAATTCTTTATCACTAACTTGTAACATATTAATTTTAAAATCTTGAATCCATGTATTAGATTCATACCAAATATCAACTGAATCCTTAGCTTCTAATGTTCTTGTTGTTGAATCATTATTAGATAAAATTAAATCACCATCTGAATCTGTCATTTGGAAATTTTCAGATTTTAATAAATTATTTAATTTTTCAGTAATAATATAATCTAAGAAATTACCTGAAAATCTTGATCTCATTACACTTGTTTTCACTATAGTACCATCAACAATTGGTGTTACATTACAACCTGAACTACCAAGATCAATAACTAAAGCAGATGTTTTACCCATTGCTAAAGCAATTGCTAATGGTTCAATAACAATTTGAAATACAGGAACATTTAATTTATTGAATGCTAAATTAAAATATCTTTCAATAACTTTATTAGCTAATTCACTCTTCAAATGTGGTACAGTAATTACTAATGGTAAATCTTTGGAATCACATTTCAATTCATTTTCATAAATATATTTTAATTGTTCTTCAATTATGGTCCAATTATATGGAATACCATTATCATCAACAGTGGTAAAAATTTCTAATTTCTCTTCATTTTCATTATTATTATTATCATTTCTAGCAATACATTCTTCTAACATATTAATAGTACCAAAAATATATTCATTACCTTTCTTAATATAACTAGATGGTAATATACATTGTGGTAATTCAGTATTATTGAAACCAGCAATTGTATGATGAGAACCAATTTTAATTACAACACATTTCTTATCGTGTGACATCTTTCAAAATTGTATATATTTGTATCCTTTAAAATATTTATATTTAATCAACAAATAGAATTACGCGGAATGGAAATATATATATCAATAAGCGTAATGTAAAGAATAGCGAGTTCTTGTAATTGTTTTAATAACCGTTATAAGTATATCTATTTTATTTATCCAGGATAACTTGTGATCTTGTTGTCAACAGATCCAAATATGTTTATCATATGTTCTTTGCTTATTTTACTCGATTAAACAGTTTGTTGTGCCACTACAAATTATTATGAAACCTGAAGCGAAAAATAACATATTTTTTTCAAAGAATTGATGTAACTCGCGCGCGATAGAACCAAAGAGCGAGAAATTTTATCTGGTGTCAGTTGAAATTTATATATTGAGAGACAGGTTACTATGGGCAATCTTGAACAGATGATGCCATTAAGACAGGATACGTGTATGTATGGCCATAATAATTAGTGTTCTTGGTCATTTGTAGGTGTTTGTTAAATTATATTGGTTTTTAAACAGATACGGGGGGACCTAATATCCAAATATTTCTATATTTGATGTTATCATAGTATACGATTGTTTACTTGATCGACCGTATTTTAACGTTTTTGAATCAACAGGCAAGTTAACGAGGAAATATATTTCTAGAAAATACAAAAAATTATTCAGTTCTTCCATGGATAATAGTATCAGGGAATAGGTTTCAGGATAACTATTAATATCTATGGTACCTAACACCTTGAGAAACTTATTGAGAGTACTGCATCTAATATTTGTGGGAGTGTTCATATTTTAACGCTCTTTTTGTCTTTAGCTTATCTAACTTAAAGATTTTATTGAATTCAATTTCACCTCCCAGATACAATAATAAAGGACTTACTACAAAAACTATCTTGGTTCCATTTTATGAAACAGATCTCAAAGTTTTATCTAAATTCAACAAAAATATATTGTAATACAACCTTCTTTTCTTATTCTGGACATTTCCCTACAAAACCAATAATTCGGAACTGTTTCTCACACATATACAGCTCATTCAACAGCCATACCATATAACATATTCAAGATTTGTGACACCTTTATTGAGTCTCTGCCGTACACAGTGATACGTTTTTCGAGAAATTTTTGTGCACCGCTACAACAGGCGACAGAAGAAATTTGAAAAATTTTCAGTCATCGCTCACAATGAAATTTTTCAGTCGTTGTATTAGCATGGCAAGTTGCAGACCAAGAGATACAGACAGAGAGAGAGGAACAATATTGTCTGTCTGGAGATACAATGGTTTCACAGACTCTGTTTCTCTCATCTATAATCTAATTAATCTATCACCAGAATTATGCTAATTTCTACTAACGTTTGACATCTTCTCTTTCAGGTTTCAATTGTTGTCTGATATCGTATCTATGTAAAATAATTTTCAATTTTAGTCCATATTCTTCTTGTATATATTTTTTCTCTCTGTTTCCTGTTAATTATGCTCAAGAGTGTATTTGGTCTACCAATACAATTAACGACTCAAAGATCATTCTCAAGAATACTATTTCGTTCAATGTCCGAACAAATTCCAACTACATCAGCTGCTACACCAGCTGTTAATGAATCCACAAAGCCTCAACATCCAAAGAATGGTAAAAGTAAAAAATCAAAGTTACAAGTCTCTTTAAAGACTCCAAAGGGTACTAAGGATTGGTCCGATACTGATATGGTTATCAGAGAAGCTATCTTCAATACTTTATCCAATTTATTTAAGAGACATGGTGGTCAAACTATTGATACTCCAGTATTTGAATTAAGAGAAATTCTTGCTGGTAAATACGGTGAAGATTCTAAATTAATTTATAATTTAGAAGATCAAGGTGGTGAATTAACTTCATTACGTTATGATTTAACTGTTCCATTTGCTAGATTTGTTGCAATGAACAATATTCAAAATATTAAAAGATATCATATTGCTAAGGTTTATAGAAGAGATCAACCTGCTATGACTAAAGGTAGAATGAGAGAATTCTATCAATGTGATTTCGATGTTGCTGGTGTTTATGAATCTATGGTTCCAGATGCTGAAATGTTAGATATCGTTGTTGAAGGTTTAACTAGTTTAGGTATTAATGATTTCAAGATTAAATTAAATCATAGAAAGATTTTAGATGGTATCTTCCAAGTCGCTGGTGTCAGTGATGAAGATGTCAGAAAGATCTCTTCAGCTGTCGATAAATTAGATAAGAGTCCATGGGATGTCGTTAAGAAGGAAATGGTTGTCGAAAAGGGTCAAACTGAAGAAACCGCCGATAAGATTGGTGAATACGTTAAATTAAATGGTTCTTTAAGAGAAGTTTACGATGCTCTAACTATGGATGCTACTATTTCTGCTAATGAAAAGGCCGCTGAAGGTCTAAAGGAAATGGAAAGTTTAATGATATACACTGAAGCCTTCGGTATCGATAAATTCATCTCCTTCGATTTATCCTTAGCTAGAGGTCTAGATTACTACACCGGTTTAATTTACGAGTGTGTTACTTCTGCTTCTGCTGCTCCAGAAAATGCTGCTGAATTAAAGAAGAAATCCAAGTCTTCTGAAGATGCTTCCGAATATGTTGGTGTCGGTTCTATCGCTGCTGGTGGTCGTTACGATAACTTAGTTAACATGTTCGCTCAAGCCTCTGGTAAGAAATCCGCTCAAATACCTTGTGTTGGTATCTCCTTCGGTGTCGAAAGAATCTTCTCTTTAATCAAGCAAAGAATTAACTCTGCTGATATTAAGCCAATCTACACACAAGTCTTCGTCATGGCCTTCGGTGGTGGTAAGGACTGGACTGGTTACTTACCTGAAAGAATGAAGGTTGCTAAACAATTATGGGATGCTGGTATCGAAACCGAATACGTATACAAGGCTAAGGCTAACCCAAGAAAACAATTCGAAGCTGCTGAAAAGGCTGGTGCTCCATTAGCAGTCATTCTAGGTAAAGAAGAATTCGCTGAAGGTAAATTACGTATCAAGAGACTTGGTCCAGAATTTGCTGATGATGATGGTGAATTAGTCGATACTAAGGATTTCGTTCAAATCGTTCAACAAAAATTATCTGAAGTTCACGAAGACGGTATTAATGAAGTTACTCGTTTAATTAAGGGTCTATAATTTATTTAGAATAATTAAATGAATAAAGTAAAAAAAAATATAGAATAATAAATATTGTAATATCTATGTACGCATATGCATATTTTGTACTTATATACATATAGAAACAAAACACTTGTAAGGATAAGTATTATTACAGCAGCAGTATATCTACTTTCTTCTTGTTCTAAGATTTCTAGCTTTTTTGGTGAAACGTGACTTATGTTTAGCTCTTGTTGGCTTCAGGATACCTTTCAAATCCGATATTTCATTAGCAGAAAGTTCATCTACATCACTCAAATCTTCTTCTTTCATTTCTCTAGAATGTCCCCATTTAGTTTCTTCAATATCGTTTGCACCCTCATCCATAAAACCGTTTCCTAATGATATTTTCAAAATATCATTCGTAATCAGTACTTCGGGGTCACCTATATATTCTTTCGCCCTTTCAATATTTCTACTCAGTAGTCTATTTGTCTCTGTAGAATTCATGATTTCATCAAACATCTTATTCATAGCAACGTAATATTCAGAGAGTGAAACAAACTCTTTATCTTCACATTTTTGTAATATTTCACCAAATTTTGGTTCTGTTAACAAAAATTTTAATTGTTTAAATGGTTCTGATTTTACAAGATTTTCTAAAATAATATTATTCAATAGAAATAATTCTGGGTTTGTAATTATTGAATTGATCTTTCTATCGTTTTCCAATTTCTTTGTCGATATTTCGTTTCTTTCTGATACTAATTTAACCAACTGACTCAATGGAGCTAATTGTTTCACCAACAAATTTGTAAATTCTAATCGTTCATCAATTTGGTTAGGATTCAACAGATCATACGAATATAAGTTATCTGCTGATGGTTCAAATAATGGAGCTCCATCGTTCGATTCTCTCTTTAAACTCCAGTATTTACAAATATCTAGACTTACTGCTTTAACCATAGAAACATTAGAAATCAATTGTGATATTAAGGACTGGATATGCTGTACGAAAATCATCGGGGTCTTTGGAAATTTCCTAATATTTGATATAGGATTGTCAAGTGGACTCTGATCTCTCCCTCTCACTTCGTCATCCAATATTTCAAAGGTATTTAACCGCTCTACTTCCTCTTTAACCTCTTCTACCCTCTCCCTTAAGAATAACGGCGCCTCTGCCGAATGTTTATCACAAAAACATTCCAATTTATCGCCACCTAAAGCCATTTCTGCCAGTGAACCAGTCTTTAAAGGAGTCATCTGTAACCCAATTTTCATTGCACATGACACATGGAATGCTGTAAAACAATTTTTGTTAGAGCATTGAATACAAGCACCATGTTTAACTTTACATATTGAACAAACCAATCTCCATCTCGATGCAGGAACCTTTTCAATACCTTCGACAGGTTCCAAATAATGCCAATTACCAAATGATAATTCCGTGATCCAAATTGCACACCATATGTGAACCCAAGTCCCACATGATGTTTGTTTCAAAGGACCACCAATTTCTGGGCATACACAACAATATGGTTTAGTAATAGTTTTATTTTTCTGTATACATGGTCTGCATAACCATGGTCCTGGTGGGATAAATATAATACCGTAACATTCCTGATGTACAGCAACGTTACATGAATCACAAAATATGATAACATTAGTTTGAGTTTCCTCTGTGTTACAAACAGAACATAATTGATCGAATGAAGTCACTTGTGGAGTCACGATAGGGAAATGAGATTGCATATAGGTCCATTGATATTCCAATACAGATATCAAAGTCTCAAATTGCAATTCGTTAATGTGTAACTGTGAATATTTCTGATTCAAATAATCACTAATATATAAATAATCTTGCTCATCCATATCGTAGCTGACTTTAAAATTCTTTAAACCAGGAGAATCTCTTATAAGATCCTTCAAATTAAATACGTGTCTGGTAGAACTGTGCCGTATTTTAACTGGATACCCATTAGAATCAAATATGGGTTTTCTTAACGAATTAAGTTTCTTCCCACCTTGTACCTCTATATCTAAATCTCCCGCTAGATCCTTAATATCGATAGATGATCTGTGAAAATTAGTTACAGAGTTCCCAATAATTAAAGGTTCAGTAGTTATCTTACCATTTAATATAATCTGTTTACATTGAACGGAATCGCTGTTATTATTCTGAAATGAATCGATATCGTTGTCTGGTATGGAAAGTCTTATATTTGAATCCTTTGTTGACTCAAATATTATAGGAATCAGTGAGTTTTCATCTAATGAGGGATAAAATTCTTTGTAATCTTTTTCTTCTCTTAGTTTTGGACCTTCATCATCTCCGTCATTGGTCATTACGAGAAGAATAAATGATTTGGTGCAATTGATAGTATATAATTCCGATGTATGTTCAAACTCAGTAATCAATATTCAACAACTACAACTTTCTATTATATTCTAGTCATATATCATATACCCGGTTCACTGAATATTCTACTGATGCTTTGCAAATTAGATTCCCTTTGTTTACAATGTGATTTACTGTTTATTGTCATTTATTTTTTCGTGTACGAAGAAAATGGCGTTAACTATGACAGCAATTCGCGTTCCTACGGATATTCCGTGGATGATGCGATACTAATACATTGAACGCTCATAAGTTCCACATTCAACCTTTATAACATTATTATATATTACCAATATGATACCTTGATGATGCGATTTAAATCTATTAAAGTAGATACCCCTTTCTGAATTAGAATATTTGATATATCGCTTCCTGTAATCTCTGTACGTTACTTTCTCTGTAAAATGGGTCAGAATGAGTGAAAGCTTTTCTTTGTCGAAGCGAATTTGAAATAACAGCGCGACTCAGCGAGGAATAACAAGAAGCGAAGCCAACATGAAATTTCAATTGTAAGTGAGGCAGAGTTGCAAGAATGGATCGATAATTGAGATATATCGAAACATAATCTCTTGCCTAAGATCTTGTACAAATTGTGATCTATTTACCTTGTTCAAATTCGAAACAGACGATCCCTACTGTAAGAAGGCTATTAAGTACCCTGATTGTATCGATACACATCAGGCAGCTGAAACATAGACGAATAGGAGGTGCGAATTACAAAGTGCTAACTAATATAGAATAAACCCACTCTAAAACAATTAATAATGGTTGCATCCTCATTAAGGAGTTTTATCAAGGATGTCCGTGGTGCAAAGACACTAGCAGATGAAAGATCGATCATTACCAAACAATCTGCAAAGATTAGAACTAAATTAAGAGATGATAGATTATCTAATGAAAAGAAGAGGGTCAATATTCAAAAATTATTATATCTTTATATCCTAGGTGAAAAGACTCATTTTGGTCAAGTTGAAAGTATCAATTTAATCGCCTCAGATAACTTTGTCGATAAAAGATTAGGTTATTTAGCTACTTTATTATTATTAGATGAATCTCAAGATTTATTAACATTATTGACAAATATGTTAAACAATGATTTACAACATCCGAACAAATACATCGTTGCATTAGCATTAACTACGCTAGGTTGTCTAAGTTCAACAGAACTAGCAAGGGATTTATACCCTGATGTCGAGAATATTCTACAAACATCTACAGATCCCTACCTTTTGAGAAAAGCTTTACAATGTAACGCCAAATTAATATTTAAGGATAGATCATTACTAGAGATCTTCCCCATTGGTCTAATTGGCTCAAAGCTATTAAGCAATCAAACTGTCTGTACCCATGGTGTAATGTTAGGTGTCTGCAAAGTTTTACAAGCTATCTTAATAAGTTTAGACAATTCCATGAAACAACAGGCAGATTCAGAATTAGATGAAGAAGATGAACAACAGAGACAAAAGGATTTGGAACAAGATATTTCTATTGTTAGAACTATTAGTGACTTGATTCCACAACTATCATCACGTTTATCCTCTTTGAATTCTAAGAATTTGGAACCAGCCTATGATGTCCAAGGGATTCAAGATCCATTTTTACAATGTGAATTAATTGTCACTTTAAAATGGTTTTTCAAAATAGGTAATAACTTGAAATTAGAGGAAATTACTCAACATAATAGTTCATTTGATTATTTATTAACTCAACTAGCTACCAATACAAGTTCAGCTAAGAACCCAGGGAATGCCATCTTATATGAAGTTACAAGATCGATCTTTGAACTACAATTGTCCCAACCATTAAGAGTTTTGGGTATTAATATCCTCGCTAACTTTTTGACACCTACTAAAAATTCCAATACTGGTAACAACGTCAAGTATGTCGGTTTGAATACATTAATTAAGGTTGTACCTGAGGAACCTGAAGCTGTTCAAAGATACAGAAAATTTATCTCACAATGTCTTTATGATTATGATATTTCAATTAAATTTAGAGCATTAGGTTTAACTTTTGCAATTATGAATGAACAAAACCTGGGAGAATTAACCACTGAATTAGTGAAATTTTTGGAACAAATATCTAGATCGCATTATAATTATGCTACTAGTTACATAGATATGGATGATTCCAAAGATCTTGTTGTCTATACCGTTGATTCCTTATTAAAGAAATTTGAAATTTTCTCAAACGGTGACGATAAAGCTAAGATGGATACCTTGTTAACAATTCTAAAGAAAACTGGTAATTTCATTGATCTAGAGAAGGTCAACGACTTTTTAATTGCTATCAATAATATCGATGATTTACAATACAAGATTACTACTTTCAGTAGAGAGTTGTCCGAATCCCTTAACAAAAAGGAAAATAATAATGCGCCATTTGAAAATAATACATGTCTGGATCTAGTATTGGTTTGGTGTCTTGGTGAATACGCCGATTTAATTAAATTAAACTCTTACACAGATTCAACCGTCGTTAATGATACTTCGATTGTCAAATATTTAACTGATTTAAATGATAAGTACAGATTATCGGATGATACTAGAATGATTCGTTATATCTTAACCGCAGCATTGAAATTATCAGCAAAAATTGTTGATAAACATGCGCTTGAAAATTTAAGACAAATTATTGTAAGCCATTCAAAGGATGCCAATTTAATGATTCAAACAAAGAGTGTTCAATATGAATTGTTATTCAACCAACCTGATTCAGTAAAGAAGCTATTCTTACAAGCAATGCCTAAATTCGAAAGAAAAACAATGGATATGGCCGAATCCGATTCAACATATAAAACTTTATCCACTCCTAAGACACAAGAGACTAAAAATGATATACTGCTAGATCTACTGGGAGAAACATCAGCGACACCACAAAGTACACAATTAAATGCTGTTCCAGAAAAGAAAAACAATGATTTATTATCTGAACTTTTAGCATCATCCAGTGGAAGTGCAACTAAAGCTTCTACCAACGGAGCCGATGATGTGACCGAAGAAACCATATCACTACCGTCTGATGCAGTTTTAATTCACGAAGGTAAACAACTTCAAGTATATGAAAAAGTAATAAATGTATCATCAGGTCTTGCCCATCTAGAGCTATATATAAAAGCTAAAGAGAGTGAAATAAAGAACATTCAACCGTTATGCGCTGTTCCAAAGACCCAAAAATTAACTTTAAGTCAACTACGTCCTGGTAATGATATCAGAGTTGGTGAATTTGCCAAACAAAGTCTAAAGATAACAGGTTCAGGTAAATTAAAGTTAAGGATCAAATTATCTTTCCAGAAGAATGGAAGCGCCGAAACCGAGAGTGAACAATTCGACTACAAATTAAACAAGACTATATAGTTATCATCATACATAAATATCGAAATATATAGAAATGATTTCTTCATGAAAGAAAAAAACTAACATAAAAGACATCTGGTAGCAATGTGTCCGGAGAATGATTTTGTAAAGCATATGAAATAAAATTATGTGTAAACATGTTGATTGTAGAATTGAAAATTTATATAAGAGAGAATAGAACAATTGGTAGAACGGAGTCATTCGACGAAAAACTGACGGGGTGATGTGATAAATAAGTGCCAGCTCTTTCCCTTTTAGTTTCACGTCAAATAATAGTCTTCATTGCCATGATATATCCATCGTTACAACTACATATAGTAAACAATCATCTTAGCAACTAGTTAGAATGTCTAGAAATACCTGAAGTGATGGAGGAACTAGCATTTTCAACGGATTGCTTTAGATTGTTAGCAGTCTTGTTAGCTCTACTAGCCAAGAACTTATCATAGAATGGCTCAATAATCTTACTCCAGATCATAAATGCACCACCGGTTGATGGAATAGCAATATAAACTAAGAAAACTACCTTCAAAAACCAATAGAATGGAATTAGATAGATAATGGCACCGGACCAGAATTCGATAACGTTTAAGAAACCGAAAATAATCCAATAAGATAATAGTTTCATATCATCGTCCTTAGTTGTAGTTTTAATTGCTTGAATAGAAAAGTAAGTAGGTAAAACGAAACCGGCAAAATTTGAAAGGATTTGACCGATACCACCAATGTTTAGGAATGTTAATAATAGATACACAAAGGTAAATGAAGAGATCAAGTATGATCTTGGAATCTTGGTCTTGGTTTCAAGATTACCTAAGAATTGGTTTTGGGCAAATTGCTATATAATAGATGTGTATTTGTTAGTAATTGAGAAACTTGTCAAAATATAACCATAATTTAAGGAAAAAAAGGGGCGATACAGCCTGATAACAAACTATTTTTAATAACGTACTTGATCGAATTGCTTGAATTGAGACTGGAAACTGGATTTGAAATCAGACATTGTAACTTGTAATCTAATTACTGTTCTTGGATTTTCTTTAGAATATTAAAATTAGAAGTAAAAGCTACAGTTTATAAAACAGGGTTTTCCTGTGTACAGGATGAAACTTTTTCAGTTTATATAATTCCAAGATCTTATTTTTTCACCGAATTTCTTTAGTAGACGATGAAATTACTTGCGCGGGAATGTTGGCGTTGCCGTAATAATTTATGATCGACTGTGGTTGCTCAGACACACTAACTATGTAACAGAATTTATTAAAAAGAATTACGAGAAATATTAATTATTAAATTTTCTGTTTATGTAAGTTAAGGTAAATAGTCAGTGTGTTCGTGTACCTATTGATCGTAGCGCTATCTGTGAGGTCACTCTTCTCTTGAACAGAAATTGGTCAGATCTGCAAAGAATATACTGATCACAAATTATTAGTTATTATGGTGCTACACTATATTTCAAAGCAAATACTCCAAATTAAATGGATATGCGTAAGCCAACTTTTGCAAGATATGTAATTGAAGGCTAAAATGTGCCTTAACTCTGTTAGAAATGTCCTTGTAATATCATAACTGTAATCAATATATGTACACAAACCAGATCATACTAGATGATAAAATCGGGGAATAATACTAATAAAATAACCATCATAAAGAGGTAAGGCTGCACTTAATCATAAATTGAGTAGAGCTGCCTCATATATATGCCTATTTGTAATAGAGAATAATTCCTTTTTTGAAGCGGTCCCATACCCAGAAGGGTTGATACTTAAGGTACAGATCAGAGGTACACACTAGTATATATACTTACGATTTTGTTTTTTCAGTCTTGGAAAATAATCACAATTAATGAAATGTGTAAATATAATTAGATATAACCCAAATATCAGCATCTCTATACATTGCAGCAAAACATTCACCTCTAGTTTTGAACTCAAAATGTTGGGATGAACTTGAAGTCACAAGTACAAAACACGACACATTATGGCTTAACATTCTTTACAACGAATAATAGGAACCCCAGGAAAAATATTGTGTCGTACTAATGGAATTTCTTCGTTCTTGAATCGATAATACAATTACTATTTTAAATGAAGAGAAATTTACTATCCAAGGTATTATCATGGTATAACTCAACATTAAAACATAAATATCAACTAATATATACCACTCAAATAAATTTTAACCTCCAGAAGAGTGTTGTCTGCCAGATAATAACGATATGATAAGACATGAAATATAAAACGAATCAGTACCTATTTTCATTATTAACATTGAAATTATCATTTTATAAGACATCTTAAATATAGAATTACTATTTGTAATTCATTATTATAACAATTCCAGAATGTTCCCATTAATATAAGTACCAAATAATTCCAATAATATATGGAATATGAAGTTCAAAAGTAGAGATATCATATTAGTAATGTACCCTAATATTAGACCTGAATTTCAAAAGTGCGGGTTTAGCTCAGTTGGGAGAGCGCCAGACTGAAGAATACTTCGGTCATTAGAAATCTGGAGGTCCTGTGTTCGATCCACAGAAGTCGCATTTATTTTTTAAAATTTGAAGATCATGGGTCGCATGTTCGAAACAGACTATGATTTTGAAGTGTTTTTTATTAAACTGTGATTTTTGTTCATTTTTCACTACAACATGAACGTCACAATGTATTAATCGATGTTCGTTATTAATTTTTATTTTATTAGTTATTGTTTTGGACATTATTATCTGGAGAACTACAGGATATTTTTAAATTTTTTTGAAAAAAGGTTTTGGAAATGGAATTACAACTACATTCCTAAATTACTGGTTAAGAAAAGGGAATAATCTTATTTCCTGTTAAATATTGTTTACACTGTGTGTGGAAAGAATTATTTAGGTTTGGATAACCCTTTTATATGTCATTGGGCATTAATGTGTTGTTGACAACGGATGCACCAGACAATAAATTCGGGTACCTTTAATGATTCGACAATATATATATATATGGATCAAGAATATATAATACTATAAGCTAATTTGCACACGTTTTACCTCAATATCCAACAGTAAAATGCCATCTTTATCGATCTCAGGGGTTTTACCGGATCCAGATGCCAGAGTTCTTTCAATTCTCTTCTAGATTCTCAAAATACTTTTTTGACGAAAAAATCGCTATTCCAGCTTCATAATTGTACATAACATAAAAACATATAGAAAATTATACAATTATTTCTTTATATAACTTTATAAATGTCTATTATATACTCTAGGCTTACACACTGACAAAAAAATTGTAGATAATTTTATGGTGTTTCTTATTTTATTTCTAATTTACTAGTCTTTGAATTTAACTCAAATAATTCTTGATATTGTTTCTCTAGGGCCTCATTCAAACGATTCTTAACCATTTTTGCAGATTTGGTATAATCGCTTGGTTCATTAATGATGAATACACTAAATCTTACGTATATTTTATCATTATGAACCAGGAAAGGTGCAAAGGCTTTATCTTTGGTAACCATGATAACTTCACATTCGGCTTTGAATTTTCTCCACTCGTGGAAATTCTCAATCAGATACTTAACAACAGGATCATATTTAGAGTCCACTGGGAAAGATATATTAAACATCCCTGGTACATTCAATGTACCCTTAGAATTTTCTAATAATTCGGCACCTGGACCCAATTGATCAATGACTAACCTAACAGCTTCTTCTCTTAATTTCAATTGATAATTCCTAATAGCCTGTTCACCACCGCAAACTTCAGTACGGAATTTAATAGCTTCTTCCACACATAACATCGGAGCATAAGATACAGTACCTAAATACCAAAATTTATCAATCATAACTGTTTCTGGATTGCGAGGAGCACCTTCTCTACGGTCTTCCGAGACATATGACCATGATATAGGGTTTGTTTGAATGACATCATGATGCTTTGGATTGATGTATAACATGGCACATGATTTAGGGACACTCATCCACTTATGTAAATTTGTAGTTAAGAAATCTGGTTCTAATTCATCAATAAATTTAAGGTCTACCATACCAATTGCGTGAGCACCATCAATCAAACTCAATACGTTATATTTTTTACATAATTTGATTAATTCTTTGTATGGTAACATTACACCTGGCATAGATGAGATCATATCAAACATGCAGACTTTGTGTTTTCCTGTGGCTAACTCCTTTTCGAAATTGGCTAATACTTCTTCATCCTCCATTGGATAAATATTCGACGTGGTATCAAACTTAAGACCATAATAATCATGTAAGAATTTAACAGTATTAGAACAAGCACCGTAAGAAGTAGTATGAACTAAAACACTATCTTTTTCAAAGTCCCAAGGAATTGATCTTAAAATGGTATTGATACCCATGGTAGCATTTGGAACCAAAGCTAAGTTCTTATGATCCAACCCTATGTATTTTGCCAAAGCATGTATTTGAGCAACATATTGTTCTTTACTTTTGACCAAATAGAATTCATCTGGATATAACTCTTCATCTTCACAAACTTTTCTTAGTTTGTCCATTACCATTGTAGATGTCGTACCATAAGATCCATGGTTGACTAAAGTAACATCCTTGTCTAGTAGTGTATAATACTTATCCTTGAAATCGTGACCGAATTGAACCATTCTTCACCAAATACAAACGTTATTTTCTCTAAAAAATTTCTAAAGGGATTAACAACCGACTGCAACAGCTTCCCGTTTGACAATTATCTTGAATATATATACTTATTGATCAACATTTCAACAGATTCAGATTACTGATTACCAAAAACAGGTGTTCTTTCCAATCTTCGGTAACTCCTGATTTTGCTGACTGATCATTGAATGACTCACTACTACGGCTTTTTCCAATTGACGAGAGTTCCAATGAAACGATTGTCACATATGGGTGCCTAAGGTTAACAATACATAAACTCGTCTCTTTCATCAGTGTTATGCCCAGGTATCTTCGCTTCATCAATTTTCTGAGCTAATCGTGATATCGCGTCTCGAGAAAAATATTATTTCATGATCATTTCGTTCTGAGATCTGCTTTTGTCTTGGTGACAGTTAATAGTGATGACACATTGCTGATAATGATTCAGATAATGCGTAAAAAATGTGCTAATTAAATCCCATTAATTGATACATCGTAAAAGGATGAAAAATTAGAACTAACCTAAGGAAACGATAAATTGTGAATTCTCTGAGAAGAAATAACTCGCTTAATGTGAAGTGTGTCATGCCAACTACAAGAATTACTTACGACGACCGTTACCAATCGAGCCACTATTGTGTTATAAACTTAGTCAGAATAGATTTAGTTAAAATATTATTCTTTTGTTTACTGAGAATTTATTTATTTATAAAATTTTTTTTATATATTTTGTAGAACCTTTGTATAATAATTATAAAGGTCTTAAATATGTACGAAGAACTAAATTTTGGAAATTTGTAATTGCGTTAGAAAAAGAAGATGACAATTGGAAAGAATTGTCATAAAAGATAATATCATAAAAAAGAGTCATAATAAAAAATGAAACTGGACTTAGTTTTGGAGAACAATTTCGTTCAAAGTAGCACCATATGGATATGTGTCATTGTCGTAAGTACCTTGGACAGATAAAATAACATATCTAGCTCTCTTCCAATCGTTGGATTCAGCACCTGGTAGACAACTCAATGAAGTGTTATATTTAACTTTAGAATAGTCGACGTTAAATTCAGTAACATTACCAGGTAATAAAGCAACAATAGCTTCTGTGTCGACCTCAGCGTAGTATGGAAGAGATGGAACAACCTTTTGATTATCAACAATGGTAATAAAGGATTCATGTAATGGTTCCAAATCTGGCATAGATTGAATCATACTGTTGAAAGAACCTAATTTCCAGTTTAGAATATCTGCGATATCAGAGCTACAAGTACCATTAGTGGATGAATTACCAGATGCCATATATTGTTCTAAGTAAGTTAGAGCTTCAGTCATACCATCTTCAGTAGTACCGTTGTTGTTTTCTAGAATATAAGTAATATTAGTGAATAAAGTTTCTAATAATTCAGAATGAGGTAGGATAGAGATAGAATAGTTCTTAGCTGGTCTTGTACCCCAATTAATAGAACCTCTGTTAATTTGTTGTTCAGAACCTAAATCAATTAATAATTTAGCAGAATTTTTGTCAATTGGTTGCCAATGAGTATAATTGTTACCATCAATAGCCGAAAGACCAACATCACCAGCGACACCGTTAGTTAGGTTTGTAACTTGTCTATGTTCAGCTAAATTACCTTCAACAGCCAATAGCGGTTTGTAAACTGGGATGACTAATTCTTGACCTGGATGAATAGTGTAGTAAATGCTACCATCTGCACCAACCCTCATTTGAGATTCAGAACGACGATGTAGAGTATTGTTACTTGGAGTATAGAAATGAACGTTTGTGTCATCATAACCATTTCTGTTTGGAACTCTAACAGTGATTGAGTTGTTACCAGACTTGTGAACGATTGTACCGTTACTATCATTAATAATGAAATCTAAGATATTGTCCATGTAATGGAAACCCCTAATAGCCAAACCATTTGGTAGAGCAGATAATTCAGTTGGATCGAACTTTAAAATTCTATCCATAGCCCTAGTAGAATTGTTAACCTCGTAAGTATATCTGATACCCGTTAAACCGTAGATAATACCTTCTAAAACACCACCATTACCAGTTAAGAATGGGAAAGCTGGATTTAAACCACCATTAGTATCATAATCATCGTCGGATTGTTCACTGAATTGAGCAAATGGCATTCTCATATATGGAATAATAGCCTTGTATAAATAAGATTGAGAAGAAGAACCATGGTTTAATAAACTTTGAGCAGCAGCAACGAAAACTGGATATGTCATAGCTGGACCAGAAGCTGCTTGTTTACCTGAGTAATAATACAAGTCATTAATAGCATAAGCAGCACTAACTGGATCATCAATAGTATCTAATGGATAAACAAGTAAAGTAACATCAGCTTGTTTAATTTCAACACTACTATTCATACCAGTGTATTCTAAAGTAATATTAGATTCAGATCTTGGGATTTCCATATTTTTCGAAATAACCATCCATTTAGAGTCCACTGGTACCCTCAAATGATGGCCGATATCAGTAGCCCATTTCAATAAAGTCTTAATACCGGTATTTGTGTAAGCACCGTTATCAACGTGGTTAGCGTATTCATCAGGATCGGTAGTGTTCAAAGTTTCATATTTACCAGTTTGGTTATTCAACTTAACAAAACTTGTGAAGAAATCAGCAGCATCCTTAACCATTGGCCATGTAGTGTATCTTAAATATTCATCATTTAAATCAGAGGTAGCACCACTTAAAAACATTGATAAAGTAGAATAAGCAATATCAACATTTAAATGATATTCATAATCAATACAAGGACCAGTAGAAGTACAGTTAGAAAAACCACCAGAAGTCCATGGATAAACAGCACCAGATAAACCGTAACTTTTAGCGTTTAATTGAGCTTGATGATGAGTAGCATTTCTGTAACCATTGATATTTTTAGCAACTTCAGGAGCAAATGGTAATAAAGCTGGAGCAACCCACATATCGGCGTCCCAGAAGACTAAACCACCATAAGAATCAGAAGATAAACCACTGACAGGCATTGGCATACCTCTTGAAGTAGAGACATTTTTAGATCTACTATTGGCTAATAAATGGAATAAAGAAGATTTAGCAGCTAATTCTAAGAATGAATCAGATGGAATTTCGATCTTGGCGTCACCATAAACGTTACTCCAAGCTTCCTCATGAGAGGCTAATAGTTCAGTGTGTTGACCTTTATATTCATTAGCGAAAGAGGCAGCTGTATCTAAATTAGAAGAATTAGATGAACGGTAGGTAGTAGACATAATACCAACATATTTTCTGATAATAACCGTTGGGTTTTCTTTAGTTAAATTAACAGCTGCATATTGAGAAGAAAAACCATCAGTTAAGTTAGCCGAAGTAGCAGCGAACGAGTAATTACCAGTTGTAGAACCTCCTTTAGAATGTAATTCAATATCTGCTGTAGAGAATAAAGCTGCATTATTGTAAGGAACATTATCTGGTTGTACAACCATGAAGATACCACCGTTTTTATCATCATAACCCGAATTTTGTAAGAAAGTTCTAACAGATGTAGAATGATTGAAAATATCGTAGATTTCTAATGGACAAGAGGTGAAATTAGCTGGTAAATTCTCAGGGTTTAACGAAATTTCTAAACTGACGAAACCTAATGGGTAGACATCTCTATGAGCGACAACTTGAGAAGCAACATGTAATTGACCTTCTAACCAATCCATGGAAGTAGAAACAATACCGTTGTTGATAGACATGTTTTGAGAATAATTTGTAACTTGAGCAGCGGTAACATTCAAAGCATTGTACCAATAAGAAGTATTTGCGATACGGAATTGTAGATCAGTCCAATCTGGAATAGAAGCAATAATATTTGGATAACCTCTATCATCTAATTCAGGAAAATTATTAGAAGTTAAATGTTTTTCCAAAGCATAAAAATCAGCGACAAAAGAACCTGCGAATCTTTTATTATATTCAGGCCAATTATTGTTCAATGCTTTGGTATTATTAGATGTAGAAACTGTAGCTTCATCAAAAGCGAAACCTAAACCGACATTAGTGATTCTTGAACCAATGTAACCATTAGCAACATAAGGTTGTCTACTAAAAATATTTGGCGAAAAGAAAGTTGTACCTAATATACCATTTGGTTCATCATAGAAGGTATCCTTAGAATCTTGTAATAATTCATAGAATTGTTGAGAGGATAATCTATTATCATTTTGATAATCTAATTCATGTTCACCGGCTGGTTGAATGATACCTGTTCTATCTTGAACGATTGAATTTGGTAAAGTATTGTTATGAAAACCAGTACCATTAGCACTAGCTTTTGTTAAAACTGGAGCGACAGATAAAGCCACTATACATGACGATAATAAAGAAACCATAGCGAAAAGTAATAGAAAATAGAATTTATACTTCCTTAGGGTATTTTTGAAATTATTTTTGAAATTAGAATCTGTTTCAGTTAAGGACTTATAGTTGTTGTTATAATTATTTAAATTAAAACAATTCAACATAAAAATAAAATAGACAACTATAAAGAAAAGAAATGCAAAATAGAAGAATATTAATTAATTGATGGACTTATAAACCTTTAATTTCGATATATGTTTTTAACTCTTGAAGTATTCTTTCACAAAAAAATAATCAAAGGCATAAGATGGAAAATAATGCAGTCCTAATAGAATATGCAGTTAGTATTTAACGACTCAGATTAGTTCGCTGAGTTAATTTGAAAGATTAACCAAATTATCTAATTTCAAAAATAGAATAGTACTGGAGAAAGAAGGTAGTAATTATTAAAAATAATGAAGTGATATTAGCTTTCTTATTCCCGGTGCAAATAACTTAAAATGAAATGACGATGACAGTGAAGAATATAAACTTTATAACTTTGAAAATTCTAGCTAGAATATGAAACCGTTTAAAATAATGTAGTTATTAGTAGAGGAACAAATAATAATAGAAATTTGTTTTATTCTTCACGATAAAATGTTTATTACCTTTCGTATAAAGAATGAAATACGTAGAAAAATAGTAATTACAATACCTGAAATAATATTTAATTGTTAGTCCCTAAATAGTAATAATGTGGGGTGAAGGAAAGTAACAATAAAAACTAAAAAGAAGTCAAACGTCTTCTGTTATAACAGCTGTTACGTTTCAAATGTTTCTATTAACTTGATAATCTGTATCTGAGAATGTTTATAATTAATTTCTGAAACGGTCTCACATGATATTATCTAACAGAATGAGTCAACTGAAAAAAAGGAATTCCACTGTAACTAAAAAAGTGATAAACCTCACATATATTTTCACATTGAAATAAAAAGTAAACAGTAAATGCATAAGATGAGCCCGCTAACAATAATTCCTCACTAATAAAATAAAATAGGGGAGATTATCGGTGATTTCTATTTTCCTATTGAAATCCCAATGTATATATCGGTACTATCTTCTGTATGAAACATATTATAATCTGGCCCATAGGACACTATATGGCCAGTAAATTAACAAATGAATTACAGAATATTGCACAATAACATGTGAGTGGAAATATAACAATGTGGAATTGTAATTGTAACGAACAGTTAGCGTTCTTCAATATGTGGGGAATAAAATTAGGGGCGCCTATATTCCAAGAAAATACAGTTGACTATACGTACGTAGTACATACGTTAAAGTAATATTCACTTTTTTGGTTCATTTAGTATCCCAAAATGGTTCAATTACTTTTCCTGAAACAATAGGTATTAGCAGTAGGACAGAGAATTTCTAGTACAAAAAGTGAACTAGACATATTATATGTTTCCAAAATTACACCCGTTAGGATATGTGCACCAAAATAAAAGTACGCAATATATTTCTTTTTTTTCGATCACCTTCTGTTAAAATTAATAAAGGTGACGTGATTTTCTGTAATTTTATGAGTTTGTCCACCAAAAAAGCGTGAATAATAAAATGAAAATTTGCAGTGTTTCTGCACTAAAATATCGCAGGATCCGAGACTAGCTTCTTTTCTGGGTCTTGCGGGCAGGGATGCGGGCGTTTGTGTGTAACTTTCTTTTTTGGCACATCTGGAATTCCGCAGTTTCTTCCAATTGAGACTTTTGCACATACAGAGACTAAGAAACGGAATAATAGCAATAGTTAAAAAAGAAATAATAATAGTTCCTAGCAAGGAACTTACAGTCCAAATGCGGGGGAAGTGTATCCCTCCAGTTGTATCCTATTTTAAGACCAATCACACAATTATAGTTGAAATTTTACATCAGATGCTTGTTCAACATACTGAATTAAATCTGGCTACTTGGAAACAGATATCTATAATACAGAGTATACAGTAATGGAAAAAATAACATCAGGTCAGTTGTGTACTTCTTCGTTAATCTTTAGTATTATAAAGAGAATTTACCTATTACAAACATGAAATATGATATCGATTTATGTAATTTAAGTACACATTCGAGAATGCTGATTAACTTGGAAAATAAAGTGACTAACACATCGAGAACATATATCACTTTTAAAATCCGGTTTCTCAATTCAAACTATCTAACGATACGATACCATTAAAAGTTGCTTCTATAACTTATGTATTTATTCAATGACAAGTTAGGGGTATATATGATCGAAGGATAATATCTATTTCCTATACACCCCTGATACCTGTAGAAAATAATATACTTATTTACTAATTATATACACCACCTATCTATTCAATATAATAATATAATGTAGAATGAATTCTGAGATGGAACAAAGAAACGCAGTTTATGTCATGCTAGAGTGACGCTATTTCTTGAGAAAATCCAGCCAGTGATTGGATCACTTCGGGTTTACAAGTAAATATAATAATTTCCATTATCTTGTTTTCGTTTATACAGGCCCGGGCTCCAACAATAACATCTTGCAGTTCTCGATTCATATCGAATTTATACCGTCACTATTACTGACATTGTAACACTACGCAGTATGGATATTGTAAATAATATCGACAGGAATAGATACTACTTAATCGGATTTAAAATCCCAGAAATAATGAAATGATTTAATATATTTCATTATAGGTATCTCCTATGTGTTATTCAATCCATAGTAAATTAAAGAATTGCTTGATGTGATGACGCTATTTATTTTTTATCACCTGCACTAATTCTGCAAAACCCTAACGAACCCTATATTAGGGCTCCAACAAAATAGGGCTGAACAAAGTAGCTGAGGATCCTGAAAAAAATAGTTATAATGTGAATAATGTGTGAATTAAAACACAAGCCTATGATATAAATAAGGATTAAAGTAGAGGTTACTGGCAATTATTAGTGCTTATTTGCAGTCATACTCATATAACTGACGTCTAATAGGTATATTGAAATTATAATAATATAATCAGCGTTTTTAACAAAGGACAATATAATAGACCTCGACAAGGAAAATCAATATTACGAATACTTTCCTAAAACAATTATACTATCCGATCATATATAAAACAACAAAGAAATGTCAAAAGAGGTATCAAAAACACCTGATACTATAAAATCAGAACCTGCAGAAGATCTTCAAAAAGAAGATTCAAACAAACCCCCAAATTACAAAAGAATTTCAGATGATGATCTATATAGACATTCATCACAATATCGGATGTGGTCATTCACAGAGGATAATTTGAGGATCAGAAGACAACAGACCAATGATAGGGCAGTGACATTGATAAATCAACAATTAAAGAAATTTATGGATGATAACAAAAGCACTCTAACTGAAGAAGCAATAAATACATTAAATGTCAAGGCATCTCCATTATCCATGGAAGAAGAACTTCAATTAATCAATTTTTATTCCAAGAAAGTACAAGTCATTGCACAACATCTGAACTTACCAACTGAGGTAGTAGCTACATCAATTACATTCTTCAGAAGATTCTTTTTAGATAATTCAGTAATGGAATATGATCCAAAGAATTTAGTTCACACAACTATTTTTTTAGCATGTAAATCTGAAAATTATTTCATTAGTGTTGATTCCTTCGCTAAGAAAGCTAAATCTAATAGAGAGGCTATCTTAAAGTATGAGTTTAAATTGGTTGAAAGTTTGAAATTCTCACTTTTAAATCATCATCCATACAAACCGTTACATGGTTTCTTCTTAGATATTCAGACTGTCTTACATGGTAAAGTGGATTTAAAATATATGGGACAAATATATGACCGTTGTAAAAAAAAGATTACTGATTCCCTTTTAACTGATATAGTATATTTATTCACACCTCCTCAAATAACATTGGCCATAATATCTCTAGAAGACGAACATTTGATCAGCAGGTATTTAGAGATGAAATTTGGGAAGGAAGAAACGACCGAACCAGCCAAAACAGAGAATGATGAAACTGTCGAAAAGAAAGAAGAAGAAGTAAAAGAAGAAGAAACAAAACCATCAGAAGACATTGAATTAAATAAGCTTCTAGAAATTTTAGCTGATTGCAAGGATAAATTAGAGAAATCTGTGTCTGCAACTACTGATGATGCCAAACGTGTTGCAGCTAAGAACTATTACTGTCAGAATCCAAGTATTTTATTACAAAAGCTAAAAAGGAAACTTGACGAAAATGACAATGAATCTGTTAACAAGAAACAAAAAGTAGAAGAGTAATCTTTTTCGAATTTAGCATAAAATGTACGTGCATTAATTATTATACATATATAAATTTTGGAAATAATATTTACATAGTCAGTCATATGAATCATAATATATAGATAATAAGAAAGTTTGAGAATATATTTCTCCAATTGGAAATAACTCAGTGTCTTTAAGGGGGTTCCTGTATACAGGAAACATGGTTTACCCTTTAGTCAACATAATTTGTTGTGAACAGGTAGTAGAATAGTCCATATGATTAAGCGTTAATCAATGTTGGAATTTTTGGTTTACTGCCACCTATATCCTTACGTTCGTCGCTATCCGGACCATCTATAACCTTATTGGTTGAATTTTTCAATTTATTGATAGGTTCACCTTTACAAATCTTGTCCATTTCCTTTGCATCTAGAGTTTCATATTCTATCAGACCTTCAGCAAGTCTATGTAATTCTACACTTTTCTGTTTTAATAAACTTCTTGTTCTATCTTCTGATGATATCAGAACTTCAACAATTTCATTATCTGCGACGTCTCTAATCTTATTTGACCAACTATCCCAGTTATCAGAAAGATTAACTGGACCCACGGATTCACTCATACCGTATTGTGTAATCATTGCTCTTGCGGTTGCGGTAGCACTTTGTAAATCAGATCCACAACCACTTGTTGTATTTTCTTTACCATAAATAATTTCTTCAGCAATCTTACCACCCATACAAACATCTAGACGAGCTAAACATTCTTTCTTAGTTGTATCAACTTTATCCATTTCTGGTAGTTGGAATGTAATACCTAATGCTCTACCTCTTGGTAAAATAGTAGCTTTATATAAAGGAGTAGCACCAGTAGTAAACATTGCCATTATAGCGTGACCAGCTTCATGAAAGGCAGTAGCCTTTCTTGCAGCTTCAGTAAGAACCATTGTTTTTCTTTCTGCACCCATTAAAATTTTATCCTTAGCCCATTCTAAATGATTCATATTCACAGATACAGCATCCTTTTGACATGCATAAACAGCTGCCTGATTAACTAAATTAGCTAATTCCGCACCCGATAAACCTGGAGTACCACGGGCAATAAGTGTTGGATCAACATCATCTGCCATTGTAATTTTTTCCATATGATGTTTTAAGATTGCAGCACGACCACGGACATCAGGTAAATCAACATTAACAATCTTGTCAAATCTACCTGGTCTTGTTAAAGCTTTATCTAGGGATTCTGGGAAATTTGTTGCACCAATAATTATAATACCTGAAGTTTGTGAAAACCCATCTAATTCGACTAATAATTGATTTAAAGTTTGTTTTGCGTAAGCTTGATCCTTTGGATTACGTTTACCACCAATTGCGTCTAATTCATCAATAAAGATAATTGCAGGAGCTCTACTTCTTGCTTGTGAAAATAAATCTCTAATACGTTTAGCACCGACACCAACATAAACTTCATCGAACTCAGAACCTGACATGAAAAAGAAATCAACACCCGCTTCACCAGCTGTAGCTCTTGCTAATAATGTCTTACCTGTACCTGGTGGACCAGTTAATAATACACCCTTTGGTAATTTCCCACCTAGAGCTTCATATTTAGTTGGATCCTTTAAGAAATCTACAATTTCTTCTAATTCTGCACGAGCTTCATCACAACCTTGAACATCATCGAATTTAACATTTGTCTTTGCTACATCAACAGATTTATCAGCGACTTCTGAATTTTTCAATAATGTTGTATTTTCAGTAATGTATCTAAATAATTCAGAAAGACCATAAGTTAATACACCAAAAAAGATTAACCATTTAACCCATCTAGATATAATTGCAAATGTTGATTCAGATACAATAACATGTAATGGTTCTTTCTTTGAACCATAAAATGGATTATATAAAGAAGGACCGGGACTAGTATGATAATTTGGATTAGTAGTACTTGAAGACGCCAGTGATGGATTGACAGCACCTGCAGAACTTGCAGTTAATAAAGTTTGTCTTACACCATCAGCTTCTGAATGTCTACCTATTCTTTGTAATGCTTCCATATATAATTCCATACATTCTGGAGAGGATGCAATCCCTGGAGTTTCAAATCTCGAGACTACATATTGTGGATAATTTGCTTTTAATAATAGTTTATAAAAAGTAGCTTGTGCATCTGCACTTGTTATATCATTATTAGCTTGCTGTTCTTGTTTAGCTAACATTGCATGGTTAACAGCTTCATTCATATTAGCTGTTGCAGCTGTATCCTTCTTTGCAGCAGGAGCAGAAGAAGATGATGTAGGAGGTATATTTGTCGTTGTATTAATTGAGCCATTCTTATTAATTTGATCAGAATAGAATCTTTTATTATATATGATCATTGATGATCTATAAGACAATACAGATGGATGGTCATTACCTAACAATAGTGAATGAGTAGAACGTTTAGTTATTCCTGTGTGTAAAAATCTATATGTAAATTTATTTGTATTTCTTAAAAGTATTGTTTTCAGTATATTATTATTAGTCCCATTAGAAACTATATTAGAAAGAACAGGTGAAAAACTCATATTTTAAGGCAGATGAGTCTTATTATTATAATTTTTTTTTTAAAATAAAAAATGAAGGGTATATCTAATGGATATCAAAAATATAGTGTAAAATAAACGGATGACGGAGTAATATTTTATATAAATAGCAAAATTGTGTTGTGTATATCGACTTCGAAATTAAATGCTAGTTATTTTGTAAGGGACAGATCTAAACAAAAGGATAAGATATAGTAAGTTTTCAATACCCTTCTGTTTTCTATACTATGTTATGTTTAAAAACAGCATAATTTATATAGGTATATAGATATATATATATTACTTTTCACACTTTCTTGTAATTCGCAGATGTGATCAGATGGCACCCAATCCTTTGTCTATTTACCATCTAACCTCAGTCTTACAATAGCCCGAGATAATTACCGCACTATTGCACATAGTAAATAGCCCATAAGCAGTTAAAAAAGGGCTTTGTCATCTCACTGTTAACGGTGGTAAAAGTGCGCTCAACAAAATTCGAAGGGTTTTCTAATGGACCGACAGCCAAATACAGAAAAGAAAAATATTATCACCAAGTACGACAGTGCTGTATCGGATTCTTTATCTGTCTTCGGATCAACGGGGAAATAACAATCAAAAAATTCTTTTTTTCAAGCAGAATTACAGATCGTTGATAGTGATGAAATGTGGGAAAACATATCGCACATAGTGATATTCGTTCTGATTTCAAATTTATTTTAAGAATGTGGAGTTGTACGGTAGTTTCTTAGCAATAGATTCAGCTGGGTCGTGAAAATTTCAAGAGTCCTTTACGGGCGTGTAAAATATAGTAGCGTTCACTATGTATTGGACTGCACGAACCTGGTGTCTCGCTCGCTTGTGGACAGCGGATTTCGTGTTCCCCTTTAGTAATTGTGGAATCAATCGCCCGTTGATAACGTTATACGTGTAGCATTTAGTTTCTTTTACAACAAACAAACAAAGAAATCATAGGGAAAAACAAACAAACGAAAATTATTCAATAGATTAAATAAATCAATCAAGTTTTTAAAAAATAAAGTAAAGTATCCGTAACAAATATTATTGTAATCTTATAGAAAACCGGAACGAAAACTACAAATCAATAAAATGAGTAACAATCCAGAAGGTGAAGTCTTTGTCTCTGATGAAGTTAGACAACAAGTCTTTCAAAAATTGAATACAAAATTAGACAATCGTGTCTGTTTTGATTGTGGTAACAAGAATCCAACTTGGACTTCAGTTCCATTTGGTGTTATGCTATGTATTCAATGTTCTGCAGTACATAGAAACCTTGGTGTTCATATTACATTTGTTAAATCTTCAACTTTAGATAAATGGACAATCAATAATTTAAGAAGATTTAAATTAGGTGGGAATCATAAAGCAAAAGATTTTTTCATGAAAAATAATGGTAAACAATATTTAAATACTTCTTCCGTTGATGCTCATGCTAAATATACAAGCAATGTAGCTAAAAGATATAAAGAATATTTAGATGATAAAGTTAGAAAGGATGCCGAATTATATCCAGCTGAATTATCATTAACAGATTTCGATGATACTTTAAATGAATCTACATCTGAATTATCCTCTTTAAATGGTAGTTCATCAAATGAAAATAGTGTCGATGATTTCTTCTCAAATTGGCAAAAACCAAAGGGTACCAATAGTGGATCTAATACTCCAAGAGGTGCTTCTCCATCATTATCTCTTAATAAAAATAATGGTTCAACAAATTCAAATAATACAAATAATCATACTGTTAAAGCAGGTACCCCAAGAACTTCAACTATTCTTGCATCCAACAGAAAGAAGTCAAGTATCCTAGGTGGTAATGCAGGTAAGAAACATTCTATCTTATCATCATCTAGAAAACCAACTAGATTAACTGCTAAAAAAGTGGATAAAGCCGACGCAGAAGATATGTTTGATCAATTTGAAAAGGATGCAGAAATTGAAAAGGAAGAAGAAAAGACCAAGAAATTTGCTCCTGTATCACAATCTGCAACAAGTTTCTCCTCAAATACATATGGTTCCAATACCTTTGGTGATGACGTAAACAAAAATAAAAATGACATATTTTTGGATCAAAGTGATGAAGAAGAGGATGAATATGTAGCACCTGCTACCATTGAAGAAGTACAACCTAAGTTTGCTAAATTAGGTTTCGGTATGGTTATGAATGATGCCGATAAATTAGCTAATGATCAAAAAGAAGCTGTCAGAGCTGCATCTGGTCCAAAATATTCTGGTAAAGTCGCTGCTAAATACGGTGCACAAAAAGCTATTTCATCTGATCAAATGTTTGGTCGTGGTGGTTACGACGAAGATGCTTCTCGTGAAGCCAAGCAAAAATTAAAAACTTATGATAATGCTACATCTATTTCATCCAGCTCATACTTTGGTCAAGATCAACAAAATGAAGAAGGTAGCATGAACAGTTATGGTTCTCAACAAGGTTTTGGTGGTAACCAAGGTAATAATAACAATAATGATTACATTGATTTCAATGTCGGTGCAGATGATGAATTACAAGTATTAAGGGATGCCGTTGAACAAGGTGCTGAAAAGTTAGGTAACTATCTAAGAGATTACCTAAGGAATTAATCTTAACTGAAACAAAGAAAAAAAAAGTTTAAACAACTTACATATTTACATTGTAGCATAATTTTTAAAGAACCATATATTTACATATTTACGTACATAACATAGACATACCTTTCGAAAAATAGAATTCTTTTAGGTTGTTTTGTTAATGATATCTTCGTTATGGAAGTTTATCATTATGCATCGAAGTTCTGTCAAAGTTTGAAAAGGACAGCCTTACGTAAACCTCGGATCAAACTCGGAGTTTCCAACCGTTTGGGTTTGAAAAGTTAGACTGTTAAAAATCCCCCTGGTATCAACATCCTTACACCATTGAAGGTTGCAATTCTGGTTACGCAATGTATGGGTTGTATGCATCGCGCTGTCAACTTTTCTTTAGAAAAAATTTAAGAATCGATGGGAATCGTTATCTTTTTCCGTTTTTGGGCATTTTCCGTATTTTCAAAAGAACTTTCCGTGATATCACTTCGTAAAGATTGCAGGCCCAAGAGAGATGCAATAGGCAGAGACAGTTTCTTTCTAGCATGAAGTTTAGGCTCGTAGGTTTAATCGTCCCAGTTTAGACATTCAGTTAGCTACTGTCTAAGTGAAAAACATTCTGCCCAGCACCTACCCAGCTCTGTTGACTTCACTTTGTTATCTAAAATTCCAAAGGTCAAGGATCTTTATTTTGAATTTGTAGGATGTTGAATTTTTCATAGCTAGTCAGTTTCACGATGTCCCTCTGTAAATTCTATGGAGATGGGCTTCATTTCGTAGTACCAATAATCAATTCCTTACAGGATTCCTAACTAAGGGCCATACCGGGGTGAGCAGTAGTGTATGTAATTAGTGTATAGTATGATAAAGTGGCTATAGATTAAAAGAACGTGTATTTAAAGGCTTTCTTGTGTATCTTGTTATTATTTTATAAAGAACCTATTACATATTATCGACAAAAGTATGCATAAAGATGAAAATAAGTAGGAATGAAACGATGAATAAGTTATGATCTTTATACGGAAGAATACAGATGGAAACAATTTGTTTAAAGAAGACACATCAATTTACTGTAGAATGAGAAGAAGATGAAGTAATACACGTGTATGATACCGAGGAATTCTGTTTTATATTGAGAATTACTTCACGAGTGAATGAATTATAAAATTACAATATGACAACCTAGTGAGAGAAAGAGATATTAAAAATAAACATAATCAGTGAATGGAGTCTAACAACCTAGATATTCCGTATGATTTTTGATAGAATACAGCTCCATTTTAAGATTCGTAAGGACAGATAGCAAGTAAAATACATATAGACATGTACGACATTGACTACGACATATCTCATTGAAGAACAGATACCATTATTAAATATAATAAAGTAACAATAAGGAAACTAACTAAGACATCATTCGTTTTGCAATTATTCCAATTCCAGATCAATAATACTAACAAATTTATAATTGAATAACATTTATTTTTATTTTATTTTTTTAAACATGAAAATTTTTGCATTTATTCATAATACATTATTTTAATTAGATGGCTGCCGCTCTACCACATCCAAAGATCGTTAAGAAGCACTCTAAGAAGTTCAAGAGACATCACTCTGACCGTTACCACAGAGTTGCTGAAAACTGGAGAAAGCAAAAGGGTATTGACTCTGTTGTTAGAAGAAGATTCAGAGGTAACATTGATGAACCAACCATCGGTTACGGTTCCAACAAGAAGACCAAGTTCTTAACCCCATCCGGTCACAAGGTTTTCTTAGTTGCTAACGTCAAGGATCTAGAAACCTTAATGATGCACACTAAGACTTACGCTGCCGAAATTGCTCACAACGTCTCCTCCAAGAACAGAGTTGGTATCCTAGCCAGAGCTAAGGCTCTAGGTGTTAAGGTCACCAACCCAAAGGGTCGTCTAGCTTTAGAAGCTTAAGAGCACTACTTATATGTTTAGTTTTATAATTCAACATCAAAGGAATATCTATCTCTATATATGTATTTAATAAAATCTCTTTAATCTTTAATGGTCTAGTTTTAATTAATAAACAAGGTTAAAATCATTCACGAGTATAGCGACCAACCCCACAAACAATATATTGGCAGGTACAAAGATGGGTTTAGGCAATTAGAAAATCTTAGAGATTATAATCATATATATGGCTCAGTCTGTAAGGCTAACCCAGACTTTGGTTTTGATATTCTTATATTATTCTTATAGTTACTTTTTTGTTTATATATGAAGACTATGAATTATCAACTTTTATTAGCATAGAATAACGATGCATATATACCTATTATTAATTATAGAACCAACGAATAATGAAACCTACTACGACTACTAACAACAGTAATTTCAAATTCAAAGAACCATCTGTCTTTGGTTCAGCAACGGCTTTAGTTTCAGTAGTTGGAGTTGGCTTACTTTCAGCAGTCTCTTGTGGAGCTAAAGGAGTTTCCTCCTTAGCTTCAGCGTCCTTTTGAATTTGTTTACTTTCAGATCCTGAACTTCCTACAATTGTCTCTTGAGCTTCGAAACTCTTTTTATCGTTATGTATTTCATTTTGTTCTTCTTCAATAAGATATTTAACCTTAATTTTCTTGGAAATGGCTTTATCACTATGTTCAGATTCTAATTGAGACCATGCTGAAGAAACATCCTTGACTTCTAAATCTTCTGGAGCAGGTAAAGTTATCACTAAGAATTTATCACGACAGTTATAACTTGATGTTGGTTCCTCCGATAAACCTAAAAATATGACTTGAACTTCAACAGATTCACCTGGTGCAACGACAGCTGCATTTGGTCTAACACAATAAAACTTTGGAGCAGTTGTTTTCACTTTGAAAGCTATGTTATGTTGAGCATTATTAGTAATTGTCATGTACTCTATGGATTGTTCAGTTAAGGGAGCTGTTTGAAAAATGTTAAGAGATAACTATTTGTGAAAACAATCAATGTGGATATTTGAAAAATGAAATGATGAAACAATATAGTTACACAGAGCCCGTCTATGATAAATGAATTGCTCAATCCTTGATTTTTTCATTTTTGTGATATATCAACAATAATTTCATAAAGTAAGTTATGTTTTTGTTAGTAAGTTGTATTGGAAACTAAACAAGTAGAATCAATCATTATTATATATGGGACTGATTAAACCTTGATAACAAAATATAGATAATTTGACATACGTTTGAACTCCAAAACATCTGGTTTAATTTCAACTAATGACATTGTTTGTTTTATGTGGAACTTTTCAAAATTAATTGGTTGGATTACGATCTTTCAAACAATTATAAGAATATTACAAAGGGTTATACCAAATATAATAATGTATAATTGAAATCTGTAAAATATGCGATGCTAATCTGCATAACCCCTCAGTAAGATATGTATGTTTACTTGTGCTTCGTATGCACAATTGTATCAACAACGGGAACGTTAACCATAGAGAATCAAACACACTGCCCACTGCAGATGTTATCCGTCGCTCTTTTTGGGTTCCTTTTCCCAGAAGAAGTAAATATATGGGATCTGTATTTCAGCGAACGGCCACAATACTGTCGTGTTGTACGGAATTGCACAGTAACTAACAGCTCGTCATTAGTGATGCAATTTTTGACATAAATGAAAGTATTATAAGCCAGATATGTCATGGATTACTGTATGGACAGGTTACAATTACGATGAAATCTCACATGAAATCGTTAATTACATAAACATGTATGCGTGCTATATATTATTATTTCAATCTATGAAGGAGTGCGATTTGGCTATGCTTAGTAGTCGTCACCCTTAGAGACAATTTCCTTCTTGTTCGGATGTAACAGGATGGTATGTTCGTATTGGGCGGTGTATGAACCTGGAATATCTACCAGTGGAGGATAATCTTGGATATAACCTTGTTTCACTAAGTAATTCAAAGCAGTTTCGTGTTCTTCCTCACCGATTCTATCTAGATAACGACGACAGAATGGTAAAGTACCGAAGTTCTTGTTAATGGTTTGTAATAACTTCTTAGCACTTGGTAAAGAAGGTAAGTCATAATCGTAATCATTTTGTGCGTAATGCGAACATTCACCTTCAGTGGTAACATATCCACTACCTGTAGTACCGAAAGTTTCAATAGCAAAATGTTCACCTTCTTCCATCTTTGTAATATCACCATTCTTAACAATTGGAACAGATTTACCACCATGAATTCTCCATGGAGCGATATTATGACCACATAAGTTTCTACATGGTTTAACTCCATAAGTTTCACCATTTATTTCGACTTCGTAAGATTCCATAACTTCTTGAATGGCCTCACCAATATCTGTTAATCTAACATCGATACCAGCTTCTTTAATACCCGTGTTAGTTGCTTCACGAACAGCTGTCAATAAATTGTCATATTGTGGATCGAATGATACAGTCCATGCAGAATCAATAATATTACCATTGACTTGAACACCAAAATCTACCTTCATGACATCTTCATATCTTAAAACTGTCTTATCACCTTTATTTGGAGTGAAATGTGCAGCAATTTCATTAATTGATAAACCTGTTGGGAAACCAATACCTCTACTTGTTGGGTCTTCCATTTTAGTTAAATCTTCGGCATCGGTATATTTTCTAGTAGTATTTTCAATAAGATCTGCAATTTCAGTTAATCTCATCCCTGGATGAATCTTACCTTCAACATTCTTTCTAACTCTACGATGAATTTCAGCAGCTTTTCTTACTTCATTCCAATGATCTTGATTCTCTAGATCTCTCTTTAAATATCTCTTCTCCTCATCTGTGGTACGAGCTAAATTGAAATCTTGATGATAATTCATCCATTCACCTTCTGGGTAAATACCCTTTGGGAAATAATTTTCAATCTTACCAATGTTGGTTCTCTTCTTCTTCTTTTTCTTCTTCTTCTTATCAGAAGAATCTTCTTGTTTAACTTCATTAGACTCAGTAGTTTTAACAGTTTCTGGTGGGGCTGTCTTGGCAGTTTCAGTTCGTTCAACTTTCTTAACTTCGGTTGTATCAGACATTGTGTTGTGCTGTAGCTTCGATTGAAATGTATAATTGAATAAAGTAATAGGAACAATTATACATATTATTAGAAATAAGAATTACTTCCAAGAACAATTGTTTTTAAACATTATTAATGTTGCAACCTATGAAAAATCATATGCAAGATGATGCGATCTCAGTGCGTAATTGTTAAAATTTCATAAAATTTCAGCTCGGTCTCGTTATCCTAGGGGAAAGTGAAGTTGTAGCAATCTCATATCCGAAATAAATGGATATATTATTTATTTAAAGAGAGAAACATACGTTACTTGAGGAGGTGTTCCTAGACTAAAGACAGTTAATAAGGTATAGAAAAAAATACAGAGCAATATCCGGCGAAGAACTCCAGTTGCAGCATATATCTGACTCTCATAAACGATAGTATAATAAACAAACCTTTCATAACGTGATACATCGTACAATGTTAAGAAATATAACTGGAAATATTACGCAAAGCAGTAAGATGCTAGGTTTATCGAGCAGTAGACTTCTTTCTACATCTGCTATATTAAACCAGACTCGTATTCCATTCAATAATAATAATAACAATAATCAAAATTCATCTAGTCCGCAAGATATATTAAGATCATTCCCAAAATCTCAAAAGGGAGATTCTAATGTTGGTTTAAATGTATCATTTAATTCGATGAAACAATCAAACACAATCAAAAATATTGAACGTGATACGTTAATTATTTTACCAGAACAAATTAGAGAAGAAGCAGCTACATTAAGAAAATTTTCTATAATGACAGGTAGAACAACCACTGTAAATAATTCTGATACAGCAACAGCATGTAGAAGATTAAGTTCATTATTATTTGCTAATGAAATTGCTATAGATCGTAGAAAACAAAGATTTCATATGAAACCTGGTAAGAAAGCTGAAATGAAAAGATCACAACGTCATAGAAAGGATTTCATGAAGGGTTTCAAACGTTTAATGGAAGTTGTCAAGGATGCTAAGAGAAAAGGTTACTAAGGACGAGAAGATGACCGTTATATTTGTTTTATACCATTGCCATATCATATTTTTGATACTGGTATAATAACATTATATTATAATTATATATATTCAACAGAAAATATGTACGTACATGCACTTTTAAAGTGACATAAACATGTAAATAACTGAATTTATGAAGCACTTTTAAAATTATAAGAACAAAAAACACTGGATTAATCTATGATCATCCATAAAATAGAAAAATCATATTTACAGTATCTATTTCAAGAATGGATATATTGTAGAACTTAATTGAAATTAGTTATACAGTATAAATATTCTACTTAGAGGGTGTGAGGAGAGATTGATAGATAAGGTATTCTCAGCAATATTGATACATCATGGTATGTACTTGCTAATAGCACAAGCATGTTTAGAAAATTGTCATAATTATTTTTAAACAGAGTTACGTGGCTTACGTGTACCTCCTCTGTCACTAGCCATCAAGACGTAATTACAATCTAACGTTCCTTATGTAGAAAACGCCAACATATGTCTCGTAATATTTATTTAAACAACATCCAAGACCATATATCCCGTTGGCACCTTTATTGTACTCACTGTGTCTGCTATCTGTTCTCCTCCCCTTGTAATATCAGGATGATTTCTGCAAGGGGGGATGGTAAGTACGGCGCACAAGACTCCGCACTGGAGATGAGGAAGTCAAACGAAGATACGTCTGTCAGGGGAAAACAATATCACCAACGAAAAAGAAAATACGATGAGGTTTAGTATTAAAATCGAAAATCGATGACCGTATGTTAACAGTAAGAAAAGAGAAATGTGCCAAGATTTATCAGTTGAATTGCTACGATGATCGTTTGGTCAAGATAGTAAGGGATGATAACTGTCAACGGCGTTTAATTTATTCTTGATTTCTTTTCTCGTTCCTGTGCAAAACTTATATTTAGATCATGCTCCTCATGTATATCATATTTAAGGGAGTCATCTTCTGGGTATGATTTGAAAGTATATATATATATATATATATGTGTATATTTGTTAAAGTACAATTGAAATTTTGTTAGGTTGCATTACCTAGGCATATATGAATTAACGATTGACGTTTTATTTTAAACAACGTCTACAGATATAAAACACTAATGGTATATTATTGCCCTGTAGGGTTAACTAAAAAAGATGGTGTATTTATGCTGTTGTGCACAATGTGTTCAGCGGTATTATTAGCCGTTCCATATATTTATAAATCGTTTGGGATAATTGCAGGTTTAGGAATTACTTTATTAATATCACTACTTTCATTATTGGGATTATTAGTTCAATCATTAGTGATACGTTATGTACCACTTAGATACGCTTCATTTTTCTCATTGGCACAAATTACAAATCCAAAATTGGGAATATTATTTGATTTTGGAATAGCTTTACGTTCATTTGGTAGTTGCTTAATACATTTGGTTGTAATAAGAGATTTGCTACCAATATTATTTTCAACGGGGGACAACACACTACAAACTCTTGATGAGGTAGAAGTCACAAACAGGACAGATGTACAATTAGGTATAATAATAATATTCATTATAGCTCCATTATGTTTACTCCGTGGGATATACCTGGCAAAATATGTAAAGAAGATTGCATTTAGTATTGTTGCATATTTTATCCTAATATTAATACTAATGCCACTTTTTCACTATAACAAAATTGATGACCTGCGTGGTAAAATATATTTTGGTATTCCACCAAACAAAGACATAAATGTTGTAGGTGTGCTTGCAATACTAGTCTTCTTACTGAACAGTCACCACCACATGTTTGCAATGATTAATGAGCAAGAAGAAATGGGTTTCCATGAAGTGAAAATGATTGCCGTAACAACTGTCCTAATACAATTTTCAATTATTTCAATAATTGGACTAACGGGATATTTGACATTTGGTGATAATGTCAAAGAAAATATCTTATCTCAGTATCCATCGTTTCCAGAAATTATTGTTGTTAAAGTTACATATTTCATCTTAATGATATTAAGTTTCCCATTCCAATGTTATCCATTAAGAGCGGCATTAAATAGAATCAAAAATTGGGTTCGTAGACGTTTAGAATTCAAAAAAGAGGATGATAATTCAAATAACGAATCTAGAAATAGTGATGCATCTGCAAGTACTTTAGTATCAGATCAAACTACGCCTTTGTTACTAACATGTGAGGGTCATACAATTCCAATTGAGGAATTAGTGGAAGAAGGATCGCATAAACAATTGGATATCAGACCTACCACACAACGGAATTTCACAATTTATACAATAGTAATATTAATTTGTACATACCCGATTTCAATGACTAATATATCGATGATGAATATACTTTCATTTGTCGGATGTACTGCTGCAGTTCTAATATCATATATACTACCAGGTATATTCGCTTATCAACTTATTGGGGTTGAATACGAATCCTTTTCAACAAAGACACCTTTCATTACCACATTTTTCAAATATTCAGGACTTGGTCTCGCTATCATAGGGGTACTAATAAGTACCGTATACTTACTATTCATTCTGCCCTTACAAACATATTAAATCTACATAGACCCACATACATATTCTTTACACCTATTTATATAATTTATTTAATTTCTAATACATTTAATCGATATTCCAATAACAATGACAGACACCTTGCGACAGTTCGACCCATTCGAGTAAAAGAGAAAACCCGACAGCTATGAAACGGCCGCGCAACACTTATTCGCTCTCAACAGGGCCTGGGCCCTCTCACCAATTTGAACAGCGAAATTGATTTTTTCTTTGGGAAGAAGGAAAAAAAAGCGAAATTTTAGAAAATATTCAGATCTGTACGTCCAGCCAACCCATCGCGATATACAGACAATACCCCGTACAAGCACGTTATTAAAAACGCCAAATTTTAATTATAACTGAAACGTACGTAATTTTAAATATGTGAACAATTAGTTGGTTGATCACCATTGCTATATAGACCAAAGGATATTCAAATTTAAACTGGAGTAATTTTGAAACTGTATAGATGAGCATTTAAAAGACTATTGTTCTCTATTTTTAACTAGTTTAAGGTACTAAAATAAATTACATTATAGTATTTAAGGAAAAGGAATACAAAAGTCGAACTGTGATTAGTCCGATTAATTTTCCAACAAGTTCTATTCAAACATAAAATTTTGCATTAAATTAACTTCACATCATGTCATATAACGGTAACGATCTACGAACACGTAGAATGAGATCAAAAATTAATCATAATTTAGATATAAGAAATTTATTCGGGGATCCCTTTGCTATATCGACAATATCTATAGCTATAATATCATGGGTTATTGCAATCGTAGGGTCTATTGCAGCTGCATCTACAAATGAAACATTTCCTAGATTTACTTGGTGGGGGATAGCATATCAATTTCTATTATTAATAATGTTAGTTTTATTGTATTCATTTGATACGGTTGATTATTATAAAAATTTCTTAACTGGTGCATTTGCTGTAGCATTTGTCTATAATACTAATAGTGCTACAAATTTGGTTTATGCTACTGGTTCAAAAAAGGCTGCTGCCGCTGCAGGTGTTATCTTATTATCTGTTATTAATTTAATTTGGATATTCTATTATGGTGGGGATAATGCATCTCCAACTAATAGATGGATTGATTCATTCTCATTAAAGGGTATTAAACCATCAGCTTATGAAAATACATTGATGAGAACTCGTCGTCGTACTTCAAGAAATCCAAATAATAATAATATGAATTCAAATAGACATATGAGTGGTAGATTTATGCAAACAAGTCCCGGTTTCAATAATAATAATAACGTTCAACATGAAAATTATATGTCATCACATGCATTAGCTGGATTTGAAAATGCTGATCCTTCACTTTCTCAAATGAATCCATCTCATACTAATACAAATAATACTAATATTGAATTAGGTACTAATTTAAGTGATCAACCTGTATTATCTACTGGTTCAAATAATAATACTGAAAATACATTTTTATCAGTTACTTCAAATGGTTCAGTATCAGATTCTACAATGGGTGATACTCTGGGATTATATAGTGATATCGGTGATGATAATTTCAAATATACTGCAAGAACATTATATTCTTATCAAGCTGATGATGAGGATCAATATGAAATCTCTTTTGATCAAGGTGAAATTTTAAAAGTCAGTGATATTGAAGGTAGATGGTGGAAAGCAAGAAGAGCTAATGGGGAAACAGGTATTATTCCAAGTAATTATGTTCAATTAATAGATGATGCTGATTATTAATTTTAGGAACAAGTCTTGTTTCAAACTGCAGAAAATACCCCATCCTTTCCCCAAAGATGTGCAGATAAATATTCATACTAAAAAGACTCATTTAAAAAAAACAATAAAATAACAAATATGTAACTATATAACTAAAGTAATTTAATATCATCGAAAAATAATTTAAATTAACACCGACTAGTTCCTAGTTAATTGCATTCATTTTACTGATTAATTTTTTAAATTTTATGTTATTTGAGTACTAAATAATTTTTATAGAGAGTTTTTTAAATATATAAT
>JAXQGP010000005.1:0-62717 GCA_037040125.1 Kazachstania sp. M6911
CTCGAAACTTACCTGCTCCATTTACTATTCATTGCCCCATCAGTATCACCGATACTATCCTGTTAGGTTTCCCACTATCTTACTTGCTGGAGGGGAGTGTTTGTCACATTGATCAACCCACAAATAGCGCAACGAGACGGGACACACAATTGGCCACTCATAAAAATATGAACAAACACAAAAAATCACGTGAATGCCCCAACATCACTTGCTACGAACCGCCATACATTAACAATACATAACAAAATCAGAGTCAGAAAATGTCCTCTGAATGATTATTTCTTGTGCGGCGTCCATGAGGGTTTGTTTCGGTATGTAGCGTTATCTTTGCGGTGATCAATCTCCACCATCTGACTATTGAAGAGAAGAGAAGGGTGTGGTAATGTTACAAATTATTTGACAGCAGGTACTGATGGGACAGCTAATATGGATTAACGGAACAATGACATCTGTTCTGTTAAATTGTATAAAATTGATTAACTCAATGATTGATGAGATGACTTTCAATTGTCTATATTCCATTGGATAGATAACAATTATTGCCTGTATTTTTTTTTGGTTAAGAGATAAGAAATTGATTTGAAAATATCAACTGTCAGATATAATCTTAAGGTGTCTACAAAAAATAAGAATATTTGTCATATAAATAGCAAGTACATTTGTCAATTGAATTCATTAATCCTAGTTCCGTTTGCCAATAGTTTACTCTCAATTGAATATAAAAAGATCTTACAAATAACGTCGCGATTTCACACTTACAATATGTTTACTAGAATCGCTAGATCATCACGTTTAACTGCGTCATCTTCAAGAGTGACAATTGATAGCAGAATTTTATCTAATTATTCAACAATTAAATCTAAGGCTACACCAGATCAAGTCCTTATTTCAAAACATGTTCAAGATATCGATCCAGAAATGAATGAAATTTTACAAAATGAAAAGAAAAGACAAAAACATTCAATTACTTTAATTCCATCAGAAAATTTTACTTCAAAATCTGTAATGGATCTTCTTGGTTCAGAATTTCAAAATAAATATTCTGAAGGTTATCCAGGTGCAAGATATTATGGTGGTAATCAATTCATCGATCAAATGGAATCATTATGTCAAAAACGTGCACTTGATTTATATAAATTAGATCCTGCTAAATGGGGTGTTAACGTTCAACCATTAAGTGGTGCACCAGCAAATTTATATACTTATTCTGCCATTATGAATGTTAATGATAGATTAATGGGTTTAGATTTACCTCATGGTGGTCATTTATCTCATGGTTATAGATTAAATTCAGGTACTCCAATTTCTTTCATTTCAAAATATTTTCAAAGTATGCCATATAGATTAAATTTAGATACTGGTTTAATTGATTATGATCAATTATCAATGACTTCAAAATTATTTAGACCAAAAGTTATCGTCGCTGGTACTTCAGCTTATTCAAGATTAATTGATTATGAAAGATTTGCAAAGATCGCTTCTGATTGTGGTGCTTATTTAATGAGTGATATGGCTCATATTTCAGGTTTAGTCGCTGCAGGTATCATTCCATCACCTTTTGAACATTCTGATATTGTTACTACAACTACTCATAAATCTTTAAGAGGTCCAAGAGGTGCAATGATCTTTTATAGAAAAGGTGTTAGAAAAGTAGTTAAGGGTAAAGAAATTTTGTATGATTTAGATAAAAAGATTAATTTCTCTGTTTTCCCAGGTCATCAAGGTGGTCCACATAATCATACAATTTCTGCATTATCTGTTGCTTTAAAACAAGCAACAACACCAGAATTTATTAAATATCAAAAACAAATTGTTTCTAATGCAAAGAGTTTCGCTAATGCTTTAGAAAAGAACGGTTTCAAGATGGTTTCTGGTGGTACCGATAATCATTTAATCTTGATTGATTTAAGAGATACTGGTATCGATGGTGCTCGTTTAGAAACAATTTTACAAGATATTAATATTGCAGCTAACAAAAATACTATCCCAAGTGATAAATCTGCAATGTTCCCATCTGGTTTAAGAGTTGGTACTCCCGCCATGACTACAAGAGGGTTCACTGATTCCGATTTTGAAAAAGTCGCTGATTATATCGGACAGGCTGTTACTTTGGCTAAACAATTAAAGACTAAAGAAAGTCCAGATAACAAGGATCACAGATCAAGATTAAACAATTTCAAAGAATTATGTAAAGAATCTCCAGAAGTTCAAAAATTGAGTCAAGAAATTTATGATTGGGCTGGTTCATTCCCGGTACCAGGTGAATTATAAATATAATTATGCAAATGTAAACTTATATAAATAGCGTAAAAAAATACTGAAAGAATTAAAATTAGATAAATTATAGTTATAGAATGTTAAATGAGGTTATTAAGTAAGGTTGTGAGTGGTATAATGGTATAAATGCAGATTTCAACAGTTGCATGAACTCATGTCAACATTATAAAACGGTTTATCAATTGATATAGTCTCGTTTACATTGTTTGCACCGTTTTCATTCTCTCGTAAGAACATTTCATCGGGTATGTTACTTGTTATCCCCTCGAATAAAATATCGATACCTTCACCTGTCTTTGCACTAACTACAACGAAATCATTAAATTTAGTAGCTCGTAATTCTTTAGGTTGTTTATATTCTTCCTCTATTAAATCTGATTTATTTGCCGCGAGTATTATCCTTAAATCTGATCTTCTCTCCGTATCCACATATGACTGTAACTCTTCTATCCAATCTTCTGCATGGGACAAACTTATGGGGCTTGTTATATCGTAAACAATGATCGCAACATCTGTCCCTCTATAATACATTGGGGTCAAAGATCTATACCTTTCTTGTCCAGCGGTATCCCATAACTCTAACGTTATATCTTTGTTGTCATCTATTCGAATATTTTTAGTCATAAATGCAGCTCCTATCGTAGCATTACTTTTCTGAAATTTACCAACAACATATCTTGTAGCCAATGAAGATTTTCCAACCGAAGAATCGCCTAATAAGACAACTTTCAGATTACAATGTTTCTTGTTTATATTTGAATTATTTGTCGCGTAACTCATTAAACCTTTCTATACAACTTTTAATTCACGGGTAATATCAATATATATCTGTCATTTAGACTCCAACCGTTAGTTCCACTTTCTACTTTTATCAAGATCGGTCGCAACTAGACCAGTCATTGCAATATGTTTTGTAACGTTTACAGCTGAAACTATCAATATTGCCTATTTGGGTTTATTGTGATGAGCACGAAAAGCGCGTCCCTACCTCTACAACCATCCATCTGTTTTCTTGACTTTTGATTCAGTATCGCGCATACATCCCATAGTGCCCGCCAGATTTTTCATTTTGGCGATTTGATAAAGATCATTTATTTGAATAAAAAGATATACATAACAACTTCGATGGTTAGGAGACGTGTTAATAGACTAAATTAATAATTAAAATTATAGCAATATACAATTAGCTTTTAAATCAGCAAATAAAACGTATCGGATCACGCATTTTTGATTCTCTAATAAGACACATTGTTAACAGAATGTCTAAATCAAAAAATAATAAACGTGCTATTGATACGTTAGATAAACAATTGGATCAACTTTTAAAAAATCAGAAGGATGCGAAACATTTATCAAATACACAACCTATGTTCTTGGGATCATCATATTCTCCTATGGGTAATCATAATATTGGTCATCAAATAATTCCAAATGATAATGAAACATCACCGACACCAAAGAGAAGGAAAACTAAAAAGAACGAAACTCAACCACGAAATAAACCACTTAATGTTCCATTATTACCAAGGTCAAAAAAGCAAAATAGGTCAGCGAATTCATCAAGGGATAATAGTATGGATTCAAGATTAATTAGTTCTTCACCTATTCGGAAAAAGAATGTAAAATTTGCAGAAAAATTGGAAGCATCAGAAATTAAGACTAGCGATGTCAGATCATCACCTATTCAGAAACAACCACAACTCCCGGTTAAATCCATATTGAGAAGAACAAATTATACAATGAATGATTCTCCTCCAAGGAAAGTAAAAAAATTATTTGTTAATGAAAAGGATGATGATTCAACAATAGAACGTGACCAAGAACTTGCTGAATTTTGGTCACCAGGTGATATACATGAAACGTCTGATCCAGACAATTTTGACGAATATAGAAATTTTATCATGAAGGGTTTAGAATATTTAGAAAACGAGAATTGCGACAGAAAATATGAAATATACGCAACATTTGCTAAAATAATGCCAATAACTGCTATTAATAATGTGACAATTAAAACAAAAGAAAAAACAGGTGCTCTTATTGGTAGGGAAATTATGTTCGTTATTGAAAACCTTGACAGATTAATGCGAATCATTTTGAGAGATATGAAATTAGTAATTGAAAATGATAAAGAAACCGTTGTACCTGATTCTATTTATTTGAGTCGAATATACCATCAACTTGTGAAACTTATTACATTGTTTTTTTCAAATAAACATATAGTGGCAGCCTTAATTAAGAATGAATATTATATCGAGATAGTACATAGTATATTTCAGGATACATATAAAATATTCGGGAACGCAAAAACAACCAAACAGGTTCTTAGTGAGAATTTAACTCTCTTAAAGAAAGAACAAATTAGTGAAAAGATATTTTCATCCAAACAAAAAGTGCAACTCATTAGTATCCTTTCTAATATGAAGGAATTTCAGAGTTCGGGGATAATAATGGAAAAATTGAGTTTAATAAAGACTTTGTTAGTGAAGTACCCAGATGAGATGTTGGAACAAATATGCGGATGGTTACCTCGTGAAATTCTCTTGAGAATACTTATGTGCACTTCATCTGCAACACAAGACATGCTTAATATTACAATTGCAATTTTACATGATATTTCAGAAATGCGTACAAATAAATTTTTGAGTAACGATTCTTTGTTTTCCTGTATTGAAGTTGATTTGCCAAAATTCACAATACCAAAGGACGTATTAGAACGATTACTTAGACCGAATGCTACAAAATCTAAAGATAAGCCACAAACATGGGGTTTATTCATTAGACTACACGCATATTTTCTGTTGAAAGAAGGACAATTTGGATCTGTGTATGGTTTGGGGACATCAATGGTTAAACTATTATATTACCAAAAATGTACGTCCATTAGTACGTTAAGATTCCTTAAGACGCAGTTTAATGAATGGCTTGATCTGAATAAAACATTCTTTCAGGCGGCAATTGATCGAAATACGACGGAATTGTCTATCCAAATATGGGAAGCTACTGTACTAATTTTATGGAATAACACTGAGCCGCTACCGGATACAAAAGCGTTAACGGAAAATATGACGAACATACTTCAAACACCATTTAAAATGGTATTCTTATCGAATAAACTGAATTATGCACTTCCTTCCATAATATCATTGTTATCAAAGCTATATTTTCTCTTCTCGTCAGATTCATATTCCAGAGGACGATTACCTTCTATAAGATTTAATAGATGGTTTAACATTATTAAGCAGATATCTCTGCTCTTCTTTAGAAGTGATAACTCATCAGCGCAACAATTTGTTATCACATTAATTCGCCATACCATTAATATTGAACATATGCTACCTAACGTACATCCACAAGGGTATAAGCCAGTAACAAATTTGACCATACTTCCAAACATTTCTTTAAATGAAATGCCGTGTATTTCTCTATCTATTCATAAACAGATATTTCGTTTAATGCTGCAGCTCCTAAATGAATGTGCTCATGGGGCTACATGTAGTGATATCTCCAAAGTCGACTACGATGTACCTGTACAATCAGTACCACTTAGGTATTTTGACGTTGCATTTTTAATGGAATTTTCTGGAATGGCATTGCAGGCTTACATTACAATTCCGAAAAGCCTCACTTTGAACGACTTTAATGATATTTTGAGTTCTTTGACCTTCCTTTTCTCAGGTGCATTATTTTATGACTACTCCGCAGATTATATGATAGAATACCTTCTACAAATAAAGAGATCGCTTCCCATATATGATAGTGAAATATTGTTAGTTAACTTGTTCAAAACTTTATTCAAAATGTATACTAAAGAAGGTCGTCAATATATAATAATATACGCATTCCGTTATATCAATTTACCAGTTGTATCCCGGTCTGTGTGTGAATATATCGATCAAGTTTCTATGGAAGAGGATGATGATCCTGTCACACTATATATGGTTATTAAAGTTTTGTCATTATGTTACAGAGATTTATATTTTGAAAATATGTTACGTGTAATCTTCAACGAAAAATACATCCTAACATATAATTCCTACAACATGTTGACTTTATTACATATGGAGGAATGGGAATTTCCTCGTATTAGATATTTTATGGAATGCTATTGTCGAATAAAGAAATCAAAATTCAGCGATGAATTATTTTCAATAATAAATGCGATCATCAAAGATGATGACATTCGTTTCTACATAATAATTGGGATATTGAAATCATATAACCAAGAGGAACAAGCTCGGAGGTTGATAGACATAAACCCACAAATGGTGAATGCATCTAAGTTTCTCGATTTGGATCTTCTGCCCAATTTTGTTCCTAAAAATGTTAGGAAAAACGTTATTTTAAACCTTGATAAAATGGATCTTGGTGAACAATCAAAGTTGGTCAAATTATACTTAAGTCATGATACCAATTTACTTTTTAAATATGGAACTGCTAGTATTGGATCTTACGTCGAGGCTAAAACTATATTTTCAATGGAGGAAAAGGGGACACTCTATGGTATATTACTTGAGTGTCACAAAAGAGCTATGTTTACTTTTGGCAACCGATTGATCCGTATTTTATTATCGAAGCGAGTGGATAGTGTGGTGGAACATTTCTTCAGGAAACGTGAAAAGGATGAGGTTACATTTTTCAATGTGGATACACTAGTAGCTATTGTGTCTGATGTCGGTGCTTGTGCAGAAGATGGACTACTAGTTTTATGTAAATTGATACAGAAAGGTATAGATGAGAAAGTATTAGTCATTTTTGAAAATATTTTGAAACAAAACAATACTGATATCTTCCAGCCGTGTATCAGTGAGATATTCTCCACATTTTTGAAGATTCGGGCGTCTGAGAATAAAAGAGATGATAGGTACTCGTTTGAAATTTTTAAAAAGATAATTACTGGAATTTCGAGTGTAAACGAGGATGTACAGATTTTATTTATAAAAACATTTTGTTCTTCATTAATCAAACATCCTATAAGTGTTGCTAATGAAGAATATGTGAAATATTTTATTGATAATTTAGAATTGAGGAAATTGAACCATGCAAACTTAAAGTCGAAAAAGGTAATACTAACGGTACTCGAAAGTTGGGAGCCTTCTAAAAATGCAGTACATGGTACAACATCCTCGAATAATTCAGGATCAACTATTTTAACTCCAGGAGGATTAAATGACTCTGCGGATGAGAAGAATCTTCATCAAGTGCAAAATAATATTATTCCAGGATGGATAAAAAATGCAAAAGATTCAAATGGTTCTTCCATTTCACAATCTGAAACAATCTCATCTATAGATGATAGGGATCTTAGAGGTGCTGTTATAAATTTTATGGCATCTGACGAAAACCGTTCAATATTACCTGAGGTTGGTATGGTACCAAACAAAGATTCATCTCAAGAATATCTTGCCAAGAGCACCCAGTTGGAACAAAAAAAAGATGAGTCTGTAAAAAGTGCATCGGACAGTGTAGGTACCATAATAATTGAACAGAATCCGGTCTTGGTAAACGAAACAACAGAATCAAATGAAATAGAAAATGAAAATGAGAAAGAAAATCAGAATGAAAACAAAAATGAAAAGGAAAATGAAAAGGACAAGGACAATGATTTAGATATCGACGAAGAAAGTGAAGAAATATTTACTCTTAAGGATGGTTATTTACAAACCAAGTATCCGAAACTAAAATCAAACGCTAAATCTAAAACTAAAACAAATTCAGGTGCTGAGAATGATGAACCTGGTGGCGAGGAGGTGAAACATGAGATGAAAGAAGAGGGACTAGATGAAGTTGGTGGTAACATTGGTGCTGTTCCTCTAACCTTTCCTCAAGGGGGGGAAACAGGACAAGGTACTGTTAAATCAGAAACTATAGAGAAAACCAACAATGGAAACAATATCATTGATGAGATGGTCAATCCAGATTCTTCTAATATAGTTATATCACCAGAGATGGGTATTTCACTAAAATCATCAAATGATAAAAATAAGGAAATCAATTCCTCGATGAATGGTGACGACTCCCAAGATGACAAAAAAGTGTCAAATAGATCACCAGATTTGATGGTCAAATTAGAGGAACCTGAAAACATTTTATCTCAAATAGAAAATCATGAAGATCTCTCTGACGCCATTGTTCTCGAGAGTGATAGTGATTTACTGGATGATATAGACAATATGGGAGGTACTAAAAGCAAACAACATGACGGGGCAGGTGTAGATGGTACAATTACGCAAGAAATTGACCTATTAGGCCATAAATTGCTGGACGCAAATGCAAAAGAGACACCTGAAGTTGCAAAAAAGGATACTCCTGAGAACATGGCAAACCAGAACGATAAAGGAAGCGTAGACGTTAGAGACAATGCAGAAAATGATATAAATCCAGATCATGATGAGAATCCGAGAGATAAAGAAAGTTCAGAAAATAATGTCACGGAGAAGAATTCTACTACAATACCAAGTGATGTTGTAGAAACAATAACCCAAGTTCCACAAACTCAAAGTGATGATTTCTTTGAAGTACAAGAAGATGATGGACCAAATGTGGATGATGAAAAGGAAGATGACTCTAATAAGATGCCATTGGGTATAAAAATACCCATTTTCAATTTCAGAAAAAGGGCTCCATCAACAATTCAATTGAATAGAAACTCTCCAAAAAGAAGAAGCTTAAGGTATGCGACCAGTAATACTGTGATCAATGTTAATATTCCAAAGACGCCAAGAAGACCAGCTAGTCCAGAACCAGTTATTAGGCATCCTACAATGAATGAGAGCTTTTCCAATGATTTAGTATTATCAGATTTATCAGGTCACGACAGTGTAAACAGTACGGCATCATTGAGAGATCGTTTACCAACTAAGAAAGCACGTAAGTTAGTCTCTAGAATTCGTTCTATATCTACGAATGATCTTGCATCATTATCTCCAACGGAAAGAAAAACAATGAGATTGGAAATGTTGGATTTTTTGATGAAATTAGAACATCAAAGGACTAATGATTAGGACATTGTAATAATATATATTTATAAATAACATTTAATTGCATAATATATTTTTTTTTCTTCAGAAATTTAACCAAATTATTAATTTTCTAGAAAAACATTTTCCCAACATTCATTCTGTACAGAAATATAAAATTATTAAATTTACAAAAAGTATTACAAATTATTAATTTTACTTAGCTATAAAAATTAAATCTCTACAACATAGAGTAATATCTTTAAACAATCTTCTCCATTCTAATGGATCTCCTGATTTTCTTTGAAAATTTAGACATTTTAAGTCACTATCAATTTGAGTAATATTAATCGAACCCGCCAATTTACTCTTCATTCTATCCTTAGTTTTTATCGTTATAACTAATGGAAATACTTTCTCTACACCGTACTCTTCTACCAAAGATTGAAATGTATTAAGTATATCTGCATTTGTTGTTATATTTCTTAATTTAAATGCTTTTTGTAATGTTGAAATCAATGTTACCATAGGAACAATTGTATAAAATTTATCTAATTTAATTGGATTAAATTTTGAAATTTTAAATGATTCATTATTGGAATTTTTATTAAATTGAAACATCGCTAAATCTTTATTCAAATAATCTTTCCATTTTTGTAATTTAGTTTCTCTATTATTTTCATTTTTCTCTGAAGTCCAATCATAGTTTGTCGTCCTTGGTACATATTGTGAGAATGCTGTAATTTGAGTATTTGGTAATACATGGTCCTCCGTCAGAGAATCATGTTTTAAATTTACTGTATTAGCTGCCACTGGTTGAGTTGATGCAAAATCTAAAATATTGTCATCGAGATGTGATTCAGTTATTGATGTTGCAGCGACATTTTGTGTAAATAAATCATAACTTTCATCAGTAAGAGAAACATTCAAATTCGAATATAACATTTGTGCTAATAAACCTGGATTCGTACATAATCCATCCTTAGAATTAGCGAAAATAATTTTTTTCTTATACCAAGGATGTAATTTCAATTGTGAAAGAGTAGCTCTTTGGTCAGGAATAGGTTGTAAAATTTTTCTTAATAAATTCAAATGTGTCAAATCAATCTTAGCCCATGGTCCCAAATTTAAATTACCCTTATTCTTAATAAAATTGACAAAATTATTATCTTCTTTAGTTGGTAATTCCCATGGAATCTCCCCAGTTAACAAAACAAATATCAGAATTCCAATTGACCAAATATCTGTTAAATCTGCATAATATATTGGTTCATCTGAGTTTAATATTTCTGGTGCCATATAAGGATATGATCCTCTTTTATCCTTTGAAATTTTTTTGGAACCATCTTTCCTTTTAAATTTTGATGCGAGACCAAAATCTGCTAATTTTAAATTCCCATCTTTATCTAATAAAATATTTTCAGGCTTAATATCTCTATGAGCTATCCCACAATCGTTATGTAAATATGATATCGCATTAGCTAATTGTTTAAAATAAAATTGTGCAATTTCTGTATCTACACCTACATCCGGTTCAATTTTATCAAATAAATCTCCACCATCTGCTAATTCTAAATATATACAAACAAATTTCGAATCCTGTTTAATTGAACAATCCAAAACTTTTAAAATATTTGGATGATTTGAACATTTTAAATGTAATTTAATTTCATTCAAGATATCTTTTCTTTGTAATCCATTATTTTCAACAGATGGTAAATGAATATATTTAATTGCAAATACTTTAGATATTTGTGTAGTTATATGTGCTTTTAAAACGCAACCAAATGCACCTTGACCTATTGTTTCATCGTATGTGATACCTTTAATCTGTGGTAGATCTGCTTGAATTATTGTGGAATCATTATTTGAATCATTACCTGATTCATTATCTGTATCATCTGTATAAATTTCTAATTTTTTAGGTCTTTCGTCACTGTTCATTACTCATATGCAAATTATATTATATTATTGGTGTTCTAATATAAAATTGATATGTAAATATTTATAAATATTTATAATTCGATGAGATGAGATGAGATCATCATAAATCAAAATTTTCATGAAAACATAAACAAACCGAAATTTGGTCGGCCCCCACCGGACAATTGCGAAACTTATCCACCTGCGGCAAAAAAAAAGTATCAAGATCGAATTTTCACGTGATGACGCGGCTGTAACACCGATAATCACTACTCACGGAAATCAGGGGACACTTGAAATTCTATTTAAAATGACAAGAAGAAATGAGAGTGAACGTTAACAAGAACCACTGATATTGATTTAATTCCATTACAACCGATTTGCAAATAGAATAGAAGTAACTAATATAGAAGATATAGATCTATATTTTAATTATACAGTATCAAAAACTACTCACTAATTCTTTTCGATCAAGTGTTCGGTCTTGACCCATACTTAATACGTAAAAATACGTATCTTTGCTAGCACTTCGTATCAATAATACTGTATCATAACATACTGATATATATAATTGCAGTCAGCTGCGATTGTTAATATATTTAAACTCTCGACAAATTGTAACTAACTAACCAAATGTGATTGTATAGGTATATCAACCAAGTACTATTACTCTCCCCCTACATACGTTCCCTGTCTTCTCCCGTCCCCTCCGCTCCTCTTCTTAATGAAACAACTGTAAACGGATTTTTCGGTTATTGAAAGAGCGAATTTTTTTGTTATTTGAACCAATTTCTGTAATTATTGAGTCATCTGTACGGTGATTTGTCTCATATTTCTCGGAAAGTCCGTATAAATAGAAATGAGAAATGTGTCGCTCACTCACTGTACTTTAAAGGAGTCAAACTATTGAATATTAACAGTATAACGGAACAATCACACTGATTTATATGTACCATCGAGTGAGTAGGTAGGTAGGTAGGTAGGTACGTATATTAATATGAATTCCATCAATATTGATAATGAACAAGGGAGAAATTGCCCAATTATGACTTATTACAGAAATGTCGGTTCGTAATTACTATCTAATAGTATAGACATTGTACATCAACTTGTATATCATCAGATCAGTAAATACAAGAGAGAATAACCTATCGAAGGAGATTGCATAGACGATCATTTTGCTGTATGAAGAGTTTTAGTGATATACGTACGTACGGAGTTATCTTTATTCTAGAAAATTATGTAGTTATTATTATTATAATGCTTTGACTGGCTTCTGCATATTATGTACCGCTACCACAATTATTATTCTTATTTTCAAATGTTTGAGTTGATTTAACTGTAATAAACCTAATTTAGTATATGCATGTACAGTATGTATCAAGGGTCCGTATTCTATTATTTATTCATCTGTATATATCTTCTGTGATATCCTTATTTATTGTATTGAAATATTTGATAATTGCGTTATCATTACTAACATATATATAAAGTACATTGTCGACTATAAGCAAACCTTTCCTATTTTCGTCTTTTCATAATACTCTACCCAAACATTATACGACACATACCAATACCATTATGACAACGCCGCAAACACAATTAATTAATAACGAATTATTTTTCGAAGATATACCAAATGCATTTTATTGTTCAATTCAAACAGATAATCCAATTTTAATATATTTTAAAAATGATATAAATGAATCAATACCATTAAATAATACTACAAAATTTCAAAATAAATTAATTATTATTAATTTAATTATTAATTCAACACAATTTAATAATTTTAAAAGATTATTCCCAAATTATTTTAATCTTTATGATTTTGAAGATTATAATTTATTATTATTGAATAACAAACATAAAATTGTCAATAAATGGAATATATCACAATGCAAAAAAGCTAATAGTATACAACTATATTTAGAAGACTACTTAAATATTTCTATTGAAACAGATAATACTTGTAATCAAGTTGAACTACAACATAATTATAAACATTATGAACTAGAAAGAATTAAATCATTGATTCATCAAGATCAGATTAATAGAAATATTGATGATTCAAAAACCCATTTACCTAATAAAACAAATAAGTACAACATCGCATCTCATTCTCCAAACAGTAATAAATGTACATTAAGTATTAAACTCCAAGATTCTTCAGTAATCGTTCATACTTTCAATTTCTGTACAGATAATTTAGTATCTGTTAAGAAATATATCGAAATTGTTACAGGGAATAAGATTCCATCAAACGTATCTTTTCATAAAGTTCTACCAAAAAGAAGATATAGTAAACAAGAAGAATTACAAAGTTTAAATTCTTTAAATTTATTACCTAGATCTGCATTATACCTAATTAAAAATAAAGAATACATTAGAGAATTAAGAAGACATAGAGATTCATCACAAGATTTAAAGTATATTTTCTTCTTTATTAACATCTTTAAAAATTTGTTTCAATTCCTACATCTTATCATACCAAGATCATCAATTAAAAACAAAAATGACAAGAACAACAACATCATTAATTCAAAATCATACTCAAGTGATGACATCAGAAGAAATCCTTCATTCGCATTCAATGATCATTTACCATAATTTGTTCTTTTTAAAAAATATTATATAGTATAATATTCTTAACGTACAAATATTCCAATAATTTTGAATTTTAATTCTTTCCAAAATATTAATACACACCCAACACATACTTATATATATTCGTATATAAATCTAATTATTAATAAACAAATATCTCATAATTATTTGATTTAATTACTGTCAGGCGTCATCGGAACAAAACGCTAATCCATCGGCTCATAAATCATGTAGCCTTTACAAACTTGCCCATAATGAAAAAGTTTATGGCATCGCATAATTTTTGCCACACAATATAAAGAAGTAAGGGAACCCTTGACAGAATACCAACTGACAAGTGTAGAAGAAACTAGCCAGATCGAAATAATATACTTGGTACCATACCAATAAATAACCAACAGTTAAGAATCCATAATCATGACTGATACCGTCCTGGAAACACCATATTTATCCTCACTTCTCAACGAACTTAGCGACAATTTATCAAGCCTTATCACCGATAATGATATCTCAGACTGTACATATGTCAATAAATTAATGGAAAGATGCGTTCTTAATTCAAGTACATTAACTACATTACCAGAAGTTTCAGAATCGTTTCTTTTAATGATGAAGAATTTCCTACAACAGGATAAATACTATGAAAATTTCAATTATGAAGAGTTGTTATTGTTATTAGATAATATGATTTCTATTTGTCCATTTAATGATATCACGAAAATTTATTCAATGCAAGATATTCAACAAGCTATTTTATCAAATGTCGACTATTTAATTAGAATCGCTTGTAAAATTATTAGAAATTCCCAACCACTCGATTATTTCGTCACAGAACAACCTAACCAGGCAATTCTAAATCAATTATTGGAATTATATTTCGAAAAGGAGACAAGTATTGTAATTGTCACTGAAATTGAGAAAATCTTCACCCAATTAAGTAAGAATTTCAAATTTAGAAACTTTATCCTTCAACAGAATGAAACATCGCTATTAAAGATCAAAGATTTTAATGAGACTATAACAACAAGTAGATTATATGAACTATTAACAACTGAACTGAATTTTATGGATCTTGAAACAGAGTTTTCTGATTCATTATTCTTATCTAGCAAATCAGACATTTACACAGCTGTACATTCAGATCCATTTCAGTTTATTAGTATATTACAATATTGTACAAGTACGTTAAAACATATAAATTACCTATTTAAGGAGACAAGACTTTCAGAAAGCATGACACAAGAGACAAATAAAAATGCTAAATTTCTAATAGATAAAATTGCACCAATATTACCTGTTCTTGGGACGATATATAAAGAGAATATATCAGATGTTGCAGATATTGCAAGAAGTTATTTCTTTCAATTGTTCAGAGAAGTATCATATCTTCCTACTTTATCACTTTTCCGAGAACTTGATTCCAATGATATCTTAATAGATCATGATAATAGTGACCTATTGGATTATTTAGCATTTGTTAACCCAGAATATTTGTTTCAATATTGTCGTGATCTAATCGTACAATTTATTAAGGTGGAAGCGTCATATTTAGGTATATGGAGAAATTGTATACAACACAAAGAATTATTCTGTTTGATAAAAGATAAATTAACTTCAAAAAATGTGTTGTATTTACCATACCTTGAACAAATGGTTTTATTGGATAAATTATCACAATATGATTATTCAACAGAGTTTTTAGTAAATTCCCTTCCAAGTGTTATGACAAACCTTATAAATGATGAAGATGAAAACAATTTAGTCAATCCAGAAACTATCGAATTAAGGGCAACCGTAATCAGAAATCTTTTGGAATTTGATGAAATTTTATTAGGAGTATGGTATATTCCATTGACTTCGGAATTATTCAAGATTAATCATCCTGGTAGTTATAATGAAGCCAAAACAAAAATTGAAGACACTTTTGCATAAACCTTTTTTAATGATCAGTTTCAATATATATATATATATATATATATAAATTTATAATCGAAAGTTATCGTAATATCATTTTAAATCTTATTTATGAGTAATTTCTCTATAAAGATATTTAACCGAACCCCAGTCATCCATACCTTGATCGTAACGATCAGCCTCAATTTTGAAATTGTGCTTATATAATAGATCTATTAAGACCTGCCTCTCTTTTGCGTATTTTGATCTAATCGGAATTTCTATATAACACTTACCATCATTTTTCAAAAATTTCGAAATCATATTCACAACCCATTCAGGATGATTAGGAGAATATATTGGATCTGCTATTAATATTATATCGAATGATTCATCCTGTGCATTATACCTATTCACAAATTCGGTTGGATTGGTCCAATCCAATACATCCGCAGTCACAAAATTATCTATTCCATTATTAACAATATTTTGTTTTAGATTCTCAACAATTTCTGGTAAATCTGTAACATACATATTAATCTTTGAATTATCATCACCAAACACTTCTTTCCATTTACACGCCCATGAAATACCAACTAAACCTGTGCCTGCACCAAGTTCTAATACGTTTAATGGCTTACCATCCTTTTTGGGTTTGAAGTTAGATATCGTATCAAAATTTTCAACCAATATCTCAGATAAAATTAACGATGCACCCCATGTTTTCCAACCCAAGTTATCATTAGTTAATGATGGTTCGAATAATGATATCTTATTAGTCATGTTTTCAAAAGTGAAATCTCTGGACATGGATGGAATAGCTGATCTCCCACAACATTCAGCAATTCGGAGACTTACTTCTCTAACTATATCAGTCTTCAACAATGAACTGTTAGATGGATTTTCATATTTTTTAAGTACGGATGTATAGTAGCTTAATAAAGTAGATCTTTCTATTTCAGAGACATGCGCTATTGATGGAATTTTATTGCAAATCTTTTCAATTGTATCTGCCTTGTTGTTTGGGAATACATTTTTATACCAATCAACTATACTATCTTGTAAATTTTGATCCAGACCCTTTGATTCACATATATCTTTTGTAGATACAGCTTTCGATGTTTTGAAGTTCACCTGAGTATCCGGTTTTAATAAATTCAATGTTGCTAATAAGACTTGCGGGGAGGCATATGCGACCATTGGTAGATCCAATACATATAATGGGGCAATCATATCATCTTTATCATCTTCCTCAATAGCCCTCTCAATTTCATCCGTTCTATCTGTTGCATCATCCTCGTTTGATTTTATATTGCTATCACATTGAATTGAATATTCGATATCTGTATTTCTCGAGACATCCTTTTCATCACATTCATAGAGATCGAGTGGGTCAAACATCCTATACTAATTTTGACAATTTATCCAACGTTGGGCTCTACAGGGAACTATTAATCTTGTTACAGAATAACTGAAATAACACTTTGATACATGCTCACTCACTTATATGTTGATGTAACTCTTTCAACTTACTTGTGAATACGTTAGCTCATCGCTACAACGAAAAGTTTGCGAAAATGGTTCACTGCGGAAATTTACAGTCGCCTTACAGAACGGCCCAAAACAAACGGACTACAGACTTTTAAGTGGAACACTCTATAGAGGTTTCGAATTCAATGTTTACCTTTCTGCTAATTAAATAGATGGGTTATTATATATTACTACCATGGGTTAACATAGTTACATTTCAGTATACATTACAGTTATATCATGATCTGCTATTAATATCTACTAAATGCCGCTAAGTCCAGATATAAAACTACGTATTTTGTGCTAATTTTCCCATATTGTTAAATATTCCCTTTTAAGATGTCAAAAGACTATGAGCTCTATGACAATTCCGAAAATACGACTGGTATATTTACCAGTACTACTGTTACTTATGACATTCAGTCTTACCAGCTTCTTTGAAACCACTCATATCAGGGGGGTGAAAATTTCTACTTCTAAATATCCTAAGGGTCACCTTACCATAGACGATACGCAAACTGAGATCAGCTTAACAACCTAAACGAAACGGGAAAATAACTGACTACCCAAAACACGTTATATTATAAATTCCCAAAGTTCCTTCTTTCTCTTCTCCGCATATTTGTGACCCAGAGAAAACAACCCACGTAAGAAGATATTCACATATATTTGTGACAAATATATGGAGAAAACTGTTCTTATATGTCCCAGTCCAATTGATATTTACGATAACTAATGAGACTGTTTGACAGATTTATGAAAATCTTATGATTTTTATTTTTATTTTTATACGCATTAAAATTATTAAAGAATGTCTATATAAGTTATTAGAAATATGCTGTTTACATGAAGAATAATGAGAATAATAAAGAAATAATTAGATACATTGAACTAATTTCATTATATGGCGATTCATTTGGAGCCTCCTGGATCATTACCGCTAATGACGAAGACGAAGAGGTTGTGTGTCCAACAACTGTCTGCCATGATATTATAGTATTATGAGTAGGCATATTGTTATGGTTATTTTCATTATTATCATATGGTTTGCCATTCGTATCAACTACAACTCCAGCAGTGCTATGTGAGTTAACAGATGCCATATTTTGTCCTTGATTCTTCGACCTAGTGGATGATTCCTGTATGTTTTCAAAACTATGAATATTACCTGTAGTAGTCTGTGGATATTCTGCTGAACATCTTACTATTATAGTCTTTGTTTTACCGTACTCATCTGTGAATGTAGAGATACTTATGGATCCTGAAATGGAGGAAATTTGATCCTCAGCGCTAGTAGTCTCTGTTACCGCTACCTCAGGAGAACTAGTTTCCGATGCACTAGATATTGTATTAGATGTACGTTCTATATACTTCGCAGAGAGTTCAATATCCTTTGCAGAAGACGATTTTGAATGGAATATGTCACCCTTTGCGGTCGATGAATATGTGAAACTATTTATTTTGCCAGATGACGATAAAATTGTATCCTTACTTACGTATGTTTCTGTCGATATATGTAGATTGGTTGAAATAGAAGGACTTGGTGATGAAGATACCACAACTGATGAAAGAATAGTACTCTTACTTCTGCCTATTCGGGCGATATCATATGATGAACTTGAATACAATGTTTTTGATGCTAATGGGCTTGGAGAGATTGTACTTGAAGAATACACCCTTGATGGAGAAATACTTTTAGATGACGTCGATGATGATGAGCTGGCTAACGGAATGTTTGATGATGAAATACTTTGAGAAAGATGAGCTTGGAGATGATAAACTCGTAGCCGACGACAATGACGATGTCTGAATAGAGGACGAAACCGTCGATGCTATACTTAATGATGCAGATGCAGACGAAGATGCAGATGAAGATAACAGAGTAGAAGATAAAATAGGAGATGATGCACTAGAAGATACAACTGGTGATGAAATGCATAACGATGGTCCGTTTGATGATGTTCCCGTCGATGATGTAGTATATTATGTAACAGATGATGAAATAATTTGAGATGAACTCGTTTGAACAGCTGACGATGAAGGAGTTGCTGGAGTCATAACATAATAAACAGCTTGAATATCCGTGTAAGGATAATAACCGAAACCGACACCAGTTTCTTCTGAAAGGACTACAGTTTTATATGTTTCAGTCCATGTTCCATCCCATTCCGTGAATACAGTAGAAGCAGAAATTCTTTTACCACATGTAATTTGAGCTGGATCCTGACCAAAATAATCAGAGAAATCAGTTACCACTTTTCCAGAGGGGAAAGTGATAGAAGGTTCAAAGAATGCGTCACCTGATAAATTGATATAAAGAAAATAAACATAATAATAAAGACCACCTTCCAAATAAACTGTCTGTGAAGGTATTGATTGTTCAGGTACAGATGGTATATTAACTGCCTGGACTCTTCTTCCGATATAATTTTCATAGTTAAGATCATCACAACAGTACAAATCCAAATTATTATAGATGAAAATACCACCGTAATCACTGACGTCATTTACTGAAAATGTATAATTCCCAGTTTCATCCGGATTGAACAACGCAATAGTGGTTAAACAAAAGTTAGAAACAGATATTTCAGCTGGACTTAATCCTGGTAATAGTTCTGCAGTATAAGGTCATTCAGGGTCAGGTGCTGTGATATTAAAACTAATATTATCAGCTAAACCTGAATAAGTTGGGTCCATACCATTATTGAAATTGCCAACTAGGTCTAAGGAAAGCATAAACAAATCACTTTAGTCTGTATTAAAGGTAACACTCCCAATATTTACACGCATCCCAGTGGTTGGTTTACCATTTATATGTGCTAACATACAAGTATCGGATTTTGCAGCTTGAACTGCAATAGCATTAAAGAGAAGGACACAGTATAGTTTATAGTGTATAATTTCAACATCTGTGTTTTCTTGTTTGAGAATTATTGATTTTTTACGTAAAAATTCAGTAATAATAATAAACGATATAGTAACGAGAACTATAAAAAGACATAACAGTCAAACTATAAAAAGAATTTGATTCACATTTGTGCCGTTTTATATTCAATTACATTTGTGAATCATTTTTTTTTTGAATTTCTATGTGTTTACAGGATTTTTAAGGTAACTTGAATTGTCATCTTACTTTAGTCAATGACTGATTGCAGTTACTTAGTAAAAACATTTCTTATAGCGACAACCATCTTCTGTAAGGGTTACAACGCTTAAAAAATCTAAAAAGATATCTTATTGACTTTAGTAACGTGTAGTATCTGTTGCAGATCATTACAATCTCTACAGTTATTTCTCTTGTGAAGAAAACCTGTTCCTGCGTGAAGTTCAGGTACCGACGACACAGAAAACCCTGTAACAAAGAGATCGGAATAAATGAGATTCTCCATTAAGCCCGTGACATATTAAAAAGACCCGCAATTCGAACACTTAGTTTCCTTCAGATATTTGAATTTTTTCAGTGTACTACTGCAGTGTCTCTGTGTGACAGACCTAACCAGCTGAGGAAAGTGTGCAAGACTGCCTAATTTAGATCAAATTTCCTGCTCTTGAGATTCCTGGTTGAGAAATATCTCTAATTCTAGTAGGAATGTTACTTAATTAGGTAAGAGGTTAGTCTCCAGTAAGAATAACTACTGTATAATAGGAAAATCCTCGAGATATTTCAACTGGTTCTCAGTTATATGCAAATCCTTTTTAATCAGATTTTATCTATGGTCAGCTAAATAGCAGTAGGCAACATATCAATGTAAGAAAACTGACATGCATGTACTCAATAATGCCAAGCCTGATTTGAGTAGAAAGTTACAAAAAAGAAACAGAATGTACCTTATCTGAAATATCGATGGGCAACTGTACTAATATATTAATAAGACAATATTTTTGTCTTCAGGCATTCATTATTTTATACGTAGAAATAGATTAAGCTATCCTTATATAATAATAGTAAATACAATTTCTATTGAAATAAAGTTACGAAGTATTATCATCTCATTGTATTTTTATCGGAACCCATTAGACAGATATTATTGTACTGATCTTCCTTTGTTGGTATAACATTACTCATTTGTTTTCACAGGTACTAATATACAGGAACTGTTATGTGGTAAGCACCATCGTCTACACTTCGAATAATATATCTCTTTTTTTTAATAAGAAATAAGAAATCCAAGCAGATTTCTTAAGAATGAATGATGTGACACTATACCTACGGATTTACCATTTACAATAGATAGATCACTTCGATTATAGCTGCTAGGAAATTAGTATAGCATGATATGGTACATTTCTGCATCTTGATGTAACCATGGAATATCTCAAAGATCTTTGGACAAGTTATTATTAGATGATGATAAAAAAGGTAATACAATTGTGACGGAGCATCTACTTGTAGAATAGAATAGGAAGGATGGGATATACATTGCCATGGTTTTCCTATAAAAGTAATAATATACCTTGTTATAATAACTGATCCATAATAAATTGAGACTAGGATCAACAAAAAGTAATGTATACAATTCAAATTTAAATTCTGAATGAATATGTACAACAAATCAATCACTCAAATTGGAAAATATTCCCGTTACAAGATTGACATTATATCTTTGTAGTCAAGTCGGGGGTATGAATGTTTTTTTTTTTAATATGGATATATATGCTGAGTTTTGGATCACTAGCTTTGAAGTATTCATAGAGGGAATTAAACGGATCAGCCAAGAATAATCGACTGTTGAGATTTGCAAGAATGAATAAAATGATAACAACTAGTTTGTCAATGAAGAGCTAAACAATTGTTGTACACTGTATATTTTTCTAATTATTATATCCTTATGAAAAGGAGTTTATTACAATATTTATTTTTAAATTTTAATTTCTTTACTACCTCAATTCTTTTCTTTTTTTGATAACAAAAACATTACAGGTTATGAGATATGGATATATTCATAACAATTTTTTTTTTTTTACGATAATTAATAATGGTTCTACTTAGATGTGCAACGTTTATTTTTACTGATTATGTTATACAGAATACTGTTTTTTAAAATTATTTCATTATTTAGGATTATCATCAATTTATGCTGAACCTAATAATGCGGTACATGGTAAAATATAATAGGTACAATATCTTCATGCAGATATATACCTAAGCAGAGTTGAAATATGTATCAGTTTACCAATAATTTTTGATTAGATACTATTTCTATAATTGTGCAATTTAACTATCTTGTATGGAAGTTATTTGTTCATTAAGAGTTATTGTATTTTCTGTCGTCTCAGTTGTGAAGGAACCTAATTATATGTCTTAGAACGGGAATATGACCGCCTTAATTAACAGTGCAATATTTTAAATAAGTATATGATTAAATAAACTTCCCAATATGCTCGATATTATTCTATTTAAAATATATATTGTATATTGTCTTCTGAACTTCTACTGATCGGGTTTATGTTCATTGTTATGCTAGCGCGGTTTCCCTTTACGGTCAAAATTTAGTTCCTTACAGAGGTACAGGTAGATATTGAAAAATAAATATACCTTAACGGTTACCAAATGTCATATTTACATACGTAAAGCGATTGGATGGTATGCCAAGAACACTAGATAAAACCGACATCCTTAACCTCGAGTCACTTAATACAACTAACCATACAGCATAAACTTATTTTAATAGTAACATTTCAATAGATCTGAACATATCCATACAGCACATCACATTATACATATACAACAATACAGATGAAATCAAGGAAAATCTCAACGAGTAACTCAGAAAACGTACTGACCAGTAACATAAATGATAAGAAACCTACAGGACGACGTCGTAGTTCTACACTATTCCCATTACCTACATTCCATGACGAACCTCAAAATGATGAAAATAAAAGAAATGGAATACCAAGAGCTTATAGTGTTTCATCTGAGATTATTCCTCAGACATTAACACATCCAGATGAAGATAATGGTTCAATCAAAAAGGTTAAGTCTCCAGTTGAGATGCATACTCCTAGATGGTCCCATGTAGGTTTCCAATCTATTTTCCAAGGACAAAATTTTAAGAAATCAACTAACAGCATAAGTTCTGATAATTCATTAGAGGAAAAATTTCCATTCACAAATTTAAGAAATTCCAACTCTTTTGATAGAGGTAGTAGGTTTAGTGAAGATAGAATCATAGAGGAGAATGATGACGATCTATCTGACGACAGTTTGTTCACAACCTTATCAGGCAGGAAAGAAAGAAGGAGTAAAGGTAGTGGATCTGTATTTAATAACTCATTGTCTGATATGAAGAGCAACAGTAGCAAAGAGAAGAGTATACGATTATTTAAGACAAACACAAATAAGAGTAATTCAAGTTTACCTAATTCATTAACCAACGCATTAATCCCAAAGAAGAAGAATCAATTTTTGAATGTCACAAGGAAATTATTTCATCCAAACAGTTCCAGGCATAATAAAGATAGTGTAGAAGCAGCAATTCCAAATCCATGGAGTCAATTTTTACATTCATCTTATATAAAACATAGATCACCGGTTCAATTCATTCATAATACTACAGGTGGTATTATGGATTCTGGGAGATCAGTTTATTCATTCAATCCATCAGTACCTAATAATACTAACGATGTAGCGTTAGCAATCACTCAACAAGAAGATAGTTTCGATGCAGCAAATATTGCTATTTTACATGATTTATTAAAGACTTTACCATCATTAGAAGAGAACTACAAGAATTTCTCCACACGAGAGTTACAAGTATTATCTGGTAATGTTTGGGGTATCTACTGTTCTATTGTTGTCGAATTGTTTAAAAATCAGCATATATGGGAACTACCAGCAAAAATAGAAGATATCAACAAGTTATTCGAATTTTACACTCTACTAAAAACCGAATCAAAAATAGCAGCACATCATAGCAAATTCATCAATGAAATTGAAGAATTTATTACTACATCATTATTTGTCTTTGAGAATCAAATTGTTTTCAATTATACTAATGAAAATGCAATGAATACTGCATTAAAGAGATTGGGTATCATATGGCAAGTGTTTTACCAACAAGTTTATAGAGATGTTGTAACTGTATTATTACCATTAGAAGAAAGTTTTAGAGCTAACCCAAAATATTGGTCGGATAGTGTCTTTATGGGTGAGTATGTCGAAAACATGTTAAGTGTTGATTATTTACTACTGAAATGTTTCAGAAATTCTATTGTCTTGCCGTATTATCAAAATTTTGTCCATAGTCATGACGGGGCTAGTAATAGTTTTAAGAAATATATTTTGAATGAAGAAGATGAAAATGATGTCACAGAGAATGATAAATTGACATTGTTGCAATGCTTTGGTATTTTGAGTACTATTCAAAGTAATGACAGATCTCAACAAATTATAGAGGAACTGTTAGACGGTGTCCGCATGAGTATATAAGATACATAAATATATATATGGAAGTATCCACCAATGAATGAACGTTTACGAATTACGAATATAGAAAAATATCTTTGTTGACTATCATTTTAAAGGTACATATCATATCGTATTCTTCTTTAACCACAGTACCGTTATATTACGAGAGTCTCGCCCCGCGAATAAGCTTCGCACTGTATTAAATAAGGTATGTATCCTTAGTAAGAGAATCAGATACACTTCTTCCCTGTAACGTATACCATCCTTCTTTATAGATTTTAGTTATCTCAAGTTTGTCTAGCAAAGCTATTTCATATCTCAACAAATAAAACCATTTAAAAATGTCACAACATATAAGAGGAATCACATTATTCAAGAGTTCGATACAAAGACAAGTAATATTAAATACCAACAAATGCAGTATGAGGTATCTCAATACAAATGTAACTCCAAGTCCTCCAAAATTACCCAAGGAGGATCAAGAGGAGTTTGAAAGATTACAGAAAATAGCAAATTCACAGGCTGCAATCGATGAATACAATGCTAAAATATCACAGGATTCAACTAAGGAAAGTTTAAATAATACAATTCTAACAAAGAATGATATTGGTTCTTTCTCACCAGAATTTAAGAATACAATTCCTGAGTTTGAAGGTGATGTAAACCCCAAAACAGGAGAAGTCAACGGACCTAAACAAGATCCTTTGAGACATGGTGACTATTCATTCAACGGTAGAGTTACTGATTTCTAGGCGATTTGTATGAAGGTAAACTATGTTATCATAACTCATACCTTCACTGAATCTAACCAATAATATATTCATATTGGTTTAAACTCCAAAAAATACAAAATTAAAAGACATTTGCCTAATATTTATCGAATATTCAATTATATATTCTGGTTATTTACATGTTTATAATTTATACAGATGTTCCCATTATATATTCCTTTTCTAATATGTTAGTCACGGTATTTATAATTGACTAATGAAATTATTTTGTTTAATCTTAGCAATATTCTCTTTACGAAGTTGTCTTCTACGAGCGTGTAATTGTTCGTCTATACTTTGATTCTCCTGTTTGACAATTTTTGCCTTACTACCTTTTGTCTTCTTGGTATCATCCTTCAAAACCGTCCATAACCAATCTGGATATTCACTATCTTCTAATGCAACTGGACCAGGTTTACCCTTTTTTATATCTAGATTTAATTTAGTTCCTACTGGACATGATGATATAATGTTTGCTGTTGCTGATGTTGTAGTACTTTCGGATGCTACTGTTTTCAGTATAACTCTCGACGTACTGAATAATCTTGCAGTCTGTAATCTAAACATCTTATACTATTGGATGGTGTCTATTTAATTGTATTATTGTCTATTTAGTGGAATATCGTTTGCGTATACAATCATGTCCCATTCCTTATATATTTTAATTTGTATCCAAGTTATATTCATTTTGCAAACTCGCGAGCGAAGTTCAGCTCGGCTTTCAGTACTCGCTCGATGTATAACGTCTATAGCAGGCGATGGTCATTGCAAACTTCTTTGACAATTTCAGTTACCAGATCAAATATATTATGTTCGGTCAATGACGATGTGGTATATAACGATATATTATATATTGGAATAATTAATGTACAGATATGAAATGAAATATATGATGTATTTAGTATTAAACTAGATATACTATAGGAATAAATGCAAAAAAGGTAAGATTTAGATACCAATCATTGTAACAATTGGTCTCTGTAGTAAGGTTGGTTATTAACAAACTTAGCAGCTCTCTTATCCTCTCTTTTCTTATCCCTGTTTTCTGTTTGCCATACTCTTTGGCGAACTTGGTATTGTTTCTTATCGAACCTTGGTAAGAATGTTCTTGTTTCTGCGGCAACTAATGTACCTTGACCTTCAGTTAATTCCTTTTCAGGTTTTAGATTTTGTTTGAAGTAACGTTGTAATGATCTATGACCGATTTTAACACCATTCGGTAAATGTAATTGAACACCATCATTATATAAATATTCTTCTGGTATATCTTCTTCTTCGTTATCTTCATCACCTTCAGCAACGTCTTCTTCACTAGATACATCTTCCCAATCTTCGTCGTTACTGCCTTCTGTAGTTGTAGCAGCTGTAACAACATGTTCTTGTTTGGTAGTATTAGATTCTGTGCTCTTGAAACCTTGATAAGAGGATGTGAAATCATAAAATTCAGAAATTTCCAATCTTTCATTTTCTGATTCATATGGGATTTTACAATGTCTTTTGGCTAACATATGAGCTCTTACCGCTGGTAATGATCTACCTTGATAGTTACACACTATACAAACGTTACCTAAACCAATCTTTTCACTCATATATTTGACTAAACCTTTCTTATCGGTTAAAAATTTCTGTTCAGGGATATAGAAACCATGAGTCTTAAACATATGATCTAAATTACTTTCGAAATCTGGGAAAGTTTTATTAGTACAGAAAAGACAGGTTTCTAATGGGATTTCAACTTGTGATTCTAATTTTTGTTTCATTAATTTTTCAGCTAATTGTTCTTCAGTAAGTTCCTCATCATTTTCTTGATTAGTTGTAGTAGCAGTAGTTTCAGTTTGAGTTTCAACAGGAACTTGTTCAGTTTCTTCTTTTTTAGTTTCAACTTGTTGAGCTGCAGCCATATTTTTCAACATACTTTCTTTAGCTAATTGTAATAATTTTTTCTTTTTTTCAAGTAAAGCTTCTTTCTCTTTACGTCTTAGATCTTTTTTAGTCATTTGTCTCTTATCTTGTTTCTTTTTATTAACTTCATCTTCGACTTCATTTTGACTTAAAGTATTAACTTTTGAATTAAAAGTTTGTTCAGTAATTGGTGGTAATTGAGCAACACGTCTCTTTAAATTGTAACGATGCCATTCTGTCTTCATATGATCTCTTTGATCTTGACCTGTTTCAAATGCAATAGAGCATGAATTACACGTATATAGTCCCGACATTCTCCTAATAGTTGTATATTTATTTAACTGTCATGTACCTAGCTCATCTCATCTCATCGTGTGGTTCTTTCTTATATATGTGAAAATCGATGACAAAAATTCCAACTGAAAATTTTCTTCCTCGCATTGAACGAAAAATCATATTTTCTGGTAAGAAGCCTCGTGGGGTCCAATACACTATATGTTTACATATTGTAGCCTCAGTGTTCATCTCATCGATTGAGAATCATACCAAAAATATTTGGGATCATCTTAAGAATCTTAGTTTGTATCTAGGTATATGATTATAGAATGTGTGTATATATATCGCGTGTGTGTCATTCTTCATGTGATTGTCTACTATGCCATAATTTGATCTGTAGTGAACAAATCAACATGTATATCGGTACAATAATTAAATTAGCTAATGTACCAATAATTAATTGAAATATCCATAAAAATGATCTATTATTATGTTTATTCAAACCCATATCCAAAGACATTAGAAACCAACCGATGAAATCTGTAGTGATATCATCATAACCCATTTCTAACCACCATACAATCTTATCACAACATTCTTCACATGATATTGGATATGATGGACCCTCAATTGCTTTTGTAATATCTGGTTTACTTATTTCTTCTAATTCAAACCCTTCAGATTGGAAATTACCTGGGAATACACATGATATACGTGCATAAGGTAATTCATGTCGAAGTATACCAACTAATGCTTTTAAAGAAACTTTTAATGGGGCATATTGACTATAACCAATAAATGGGAAAAATGCAGTAACACTTGAAAATAAAATCAAATGACAATTTGGTATTACTTTTGCAACTTGATGTGATATATATAATGCTGTTAAATAATTCATTCTTACACCACATTCTAATTCATAACCAGATAAATCCTTAAATAATTTCGGTGTTGAACCACCTGCACATGATAATACTTGAGTCGGTAACATATTAACCATTGTTAAAGTTTGAAATAAACTTGCTACAGATTCATAATCTGATAAATCACATGGCATATAGAATAAACGATGATCTGCAATAGTTGAATGTAAAGTATGTTCATTAATAATTATTGGATCGATATCATTTCTTGTATCTTGTAATAAATGTACAGTTTGTTCATCATTTTCTAACAAAGCTTCCTCCTTTTTACGATTTGTTGCAGTTAATATTATATCTGTTACCGCTTTTCTTAATTTTGTCTCTGATCTACTTACTATAATAATTTTTGAATTTATTGTCTCTTGATAATATTTTTGTGCAAATTGTTTACCTAAACCTTGTGAACCACCTGTAATTAAAGTAATTTGATCTTCTAAAATATATTTCATAATGTATTAAATGCTGGGATGTGTTGCGTAATAGTTGTACAGTCGTAGAATTATTGAATATATTCAAAATAAATAGTTAATGAATGAATGTAATTGGAAATAAAAAAAAAAGTGAATGTCTTTTAAAATATGTGAAAATCTGTTCAGCAGTAAACGACTGTTTAGTTGTTATTGTATTGTCAATATGACTTTGCTTTACTTTGCTTTGCTTTTTGCACCTGGAAAGACTCACTTTGTATAATCTAAACCTATATGAAATGAATACTGAAAGCAGCGATATATAGAATAGAGATTATTATAGTTGTTTACCTTGTAGTTTGAAGACAATAGCCATTGACATACATATTTGCCCAGACTCTTCTTGTTCTTCCTGTCTATATAATAGAAGAATTTCACTGACGGGAAACAGAAAAACTGTGCGAAACGGCGAGACAGCGCTGCCGATAAATATTACCATTGCTGTTACTGTTACAGTAGCCACGGCACAGTAACAAACACAGAAAAAACGCTTTTATCTCTTATTTCCGCTGTGAATGTGAATTTGTTATGAATATTCCATAGTCGTGTACAGTGATAACTTATCGCAATACATATATATATATGGGTTTATAGTTCTTAGTCTGTTATTATTTGATTCATTTATTGGAGTTATACAATTTATATAATGTAGCCGGTTCTATTTACATGCTAGATCGAATAGTAGGTTGGTTAGAGAAGCTTATATCTATTTAGAATCTCTTTGTCTCTTATGTTCTTCATATTCTTTCTTTAATTGTGCTAATTCATTTTCATCAATTGGTGGAATTGGAACATCACTAAAATCATTATCCTTATGTAAAAATTCATATGTATAATAATAAACACCACCAGATACACCTAATAATGCAGCTAAACCAATCATATTCTTTACGAAAAATGGTTTACGTGCTCTAATCATTGCAGGTGTCATTTTAAATGTTCTGGGATCCTGGTATGGTGATCTTTCTAATGGCATTGTTATTCGAGGTGTCTGTATGGCGGGGCAGGCTTACGTTTTTGTAGTCGATACTGTTCACCTTTTGTAAGTATTATGCTGTTATAACTTCTTTTATCCCCTTGAATTTGTTGGATGTCCCAATAATCAATGAAGTTAAACAAGAAAAAACAGAACAGAAATCTGCCACTGCGCTTTAACAGTAACAGCACAATTACATTTTTGTATCGTTCGGGTTTCGAATGGCCGCCCTTGCAAAGAACGTTTCATTTCTGTCTTGTTTTTATAACGGACCGAACAACAAAATTAAACTAAAAGGGAACAATGAACTACAGATACATCAAGAACATACACATTGGATAACTATAATATTCATAGATATTGTATATATTAAGTACTGTAACCATCTCCCCGATACATCTATATCACAATGACTCAGGGTCTAGCTAGAAAATTATCAAGAACTAAACCTCATAGAGATGCACTATTGAAAAATTTAGTAACACAATTATTACAACATGGTACAATTACTTCAACTCATGAAAAATGTAAAGAAGCTTCAAGATTAGTTGATAGAGTAATTAATATGGCTAAAAGATATAATGATCCAAATATTAATGAATTTAATAAGAAAAAAATTTTCTCAAATATTCAATCTCGTTTATTTTTATCTGGTGATAATAATCATTTAATGAATAAAATTATTAAAGATATTGCTCCAAATTATCAACAAAGAAATGGTGGTTATACAAGAGTATTACATATGGAGAAAAGATTTAATGATAGAGCTTCACAATCTCTTTTGGAATTAACTCAAACACCTGTAATAGATCCAAAGACAAATCAAATTCAGAAAGGTAATTTAAAATTTTGGTTATTAGTTAAAAATGTTATAATGGATGAATCTAATAATCAAGAAATTAATCCATTAACTTTAATTAATTTAAAAAAAATTAAAAATTTTAAATCAGATGAAGAATTTTCTAATGATTTATTAGTTATTAAAAAATGTATAATGGATCAAGAATCAAAAATTTGGGATGATGTTAAACAAGTCGAATCTATTAAAATTTTATTAGATAAAGTTAAAAAGACAAAATTACATCATTCAACAAATAAATCCAAATCATCACCTGTAGTTAGACAAGGTTTCCAATTAATGGATACTAGACCACCAAGACCTGAAGCTTAATCATTTCACTCCGATCCACCCTTCTATAATTTTACAAATTTATATATTCATGTAAATATAAATGTCATGTTTTCTATTCTTAACCTCTATCGGATATGTCTCGATAAAATTAATGCAATTCTTTTTTTATTATTATCGAATATTTGTTATATAGCTATTCATCTATACATATCTTTTATTTAATTCTAATATATTTCGACAAATAATATGCCAATCCATTTCCCTTTTAATCCCTAATGCTTCTTGCCATTTCAATAAATCATACATGAACATTAAATTCGGCTGAATAATTATATTTAACCGACGTACTCTAACATATAAATATGCTCTTAATACTTCACATTGAAAACGTTTCATACATTCCGCAATACACACTGTCGCTGATCTAGATACACCAACCATACAATGAACCAAAACTTTACCACCTTCTTTATATGCAATATCAATAAATTTTAATATATGTTCTAATTGCCCTGTAATACAATCAAATCCATTATCTTGTAAATTATTAATCTTCAAAATATTAAAACCATCTTGAATAAATTCGTGCATTGACGTAGATGATAATCTTGAAGTATCATCAGTAGTAATTGTAGCACTCCTCGTTTCACGAACATCACTTTTTCTAATTTGAATATTATTAGTCATCGTTGATCCACGATTTCTTACATCTGGTCCATTAATTAAATTTGGTTTCACCCAGGATATTATTTCACCTACTGAAACAATATGTGTAATACCTAATCTTTTCAACAATGCTGGAGATTGGGCATGTTCTAATGAGCCTAAATATAAGTGATCAAGGATCCTTGAAGGTAATGGTCCATTTAATTTATTTAAATTAATATCAGTGATACTAACTTTTGTGAAAAAAATATTTGAAAACATTTCAGAATCAATTTCTAATGGCTGTGGAATATCTTTATTTTGATGATATATTTCATAATTTGTTTGTCTCTTGGGACTAAAACTTCTAATTAATAATTGTAAATGACTCAATACTTGAATATCTGTTTGAAATAAATAATATGGTCTTTCACAATCAGTATTCAATTTAATTATTATATCTTCTAATGAGATATCCCATAAAAATAATAAATATGCAACCATAAGGAATGATAATTCAGTATAGCCATCCCTTGAATGTAATAATGTTTTGTAATTTGTTCTTTGTGATATAGTATACATGAAATAACATGTATTTAAAATATCACTGATAGATGAAATATTTAAACTACCTAATCCAATACTACCAGAGCTTGGAAACGAAAACATAATATCTTGTTGATCTTCCGCTTTCGTACTTAGGGTCTCGCTAAGATTGTTCCATAGTTGTTCAGTTGATAATAATGCTGCATTTTCAGAACAACGTACAAATAAGTTTTTATCAACTACTGAGTTATCACCTGTCTCTATAAATGGTATGTTGAAAAGTCTCCTTTCAGAAGCTAAAACATCAGAGTCATTTTCAGTGATGGTATCAGATAGATCAATTGATTTCAAAGAAGTTACTGAATTTTCTGAACAATAATATGACCATCTTTTATCATCTTCTAATTTAAAGTGTTTACCTTTATAAAAATTATTATTATTGTTGAAAAATTTAATAATTCTAAAATCAGTAATATTACCACACCAGAAAGAATATTCTTTATCTATACATGATCTTGAAGTTAATTTTGCCATCTCTAATTTTTCATGTATTTTAAATGCTCTATCCCAATTATTAAATAATATAGTATCATAAGGCGTTGTGATAGATCCATTAATTTCAGGATTTAAATTATCTTTCTCAATATCAACAGTTAATGGTGGTGTACCAATAAGTTCATTCGGTATCGTATCAATACCATTATGTTTTAAAATATATATCTTATCCTCAAATGTACTCTCCTTTGAATTTTTATTTAATAGAGACAATGACAAATTCAACAGAAATTTAAAATTAATACAATAACTACATGTAAAATGTTCATGTTCATCACCTTGACATGTTTCATTAAGACAATATAAAACGACTTTACTAGATAATTCCAACATTTTGGCACATTGTAAATCAAATCTTCTAAATGAATTAGTATATTGTTTCCATAATGTATCAGACGAATTATTTCCAGATATATTCGTGGAATTGACACCAACTTTATCTCTATTGGAGCCACAAAATTCTTTAATCGTGTGGAAATCTGTCTTTAAAAATGGTAAAATTTTAAAATGGATACATATCTTAATAATAATTGTTCTTGTGGTATCTGATATTGATATTCCTAGTTTCATTGTGATCCAACTTAACATTTCATCTAAGAAATCTCTAATTGTGACAAAATTATCCAATATTGATTTATTTGAGATATAAAACCGTAACATATTTTGATTAATTGAATCTGTCCATGATACGAATACATCTGATGGATCTACGGAATTCTTCAAAATACCAGAATCTTCAAGGATATCAAAATCCAATATTTGTCTTGATCGTATAATCATTGTCCTACTGATACCACTAGAAGGTGGTGCATCCATTGAATAACTATGTAGCCAGGGAAACAATAAATCATATGGAGGTATTAGACTTGTCGTATCCTCATTAATCCATTGTAATAAATTCTCAGACTTAACGAATTTAAAATTATTTTCTGTTGATTGATCGAATTTATAATCATCTACCATTCTTGTTGATAATTCTCTGTATAAGTCATTTCGAAGTTCAGTTTCTGACGGTTTCATGGAGATTGAGCCATCTTGAGTATCTAGAATTGTAGATAGCATGATATATATCAAATGATTAGCAGTTTTTAGTGTTATTCCTGGATTAAAATGTTTTGCTCGATGGCTGTAAATGCAAATAAACAAAAAGATATAAGGCAATATTACTAATCTAAAAAACAACCCACTGTTGAAGTAGCACTTTCTGATCAGATATCCCTTAGTAATCTGTTTTAATTTGTTGTAATAAGTTTAGAGCAGATACAACTAAATGAACAGTGTCTTCATGTATACTTTCAAAACTGACAGCCAAGAATTTTTATCTTATCGTTTCTTTTCTTTTTCTGTTAGCACATGGTGTTGAGTCGGAAAGTTTCTGAAGCGTTGACTTCGGACTCTGCGCTTAGAGGCTCTCGATGTCTACTCTGTGAGTGATCCGTTCATTAACAGTGTTGCTGATTTTATACTCAGTCATGTTATTAGTCTCCAGTTCTTGTTTTGGAATGTATATACTTATGTAGCTGAGAATGTCTCAGGATATGATGTATAAGTCGTTTGTTTAATTGGATGTAGTTTATCCTATATTCCTAATAACATTCTTCAATTTAATGTGAACTTCTCAATTATTCTCAATATTATGAACAATTCATTTCACTTCTTACCTTGTTATACTCTCTCGTTCATACGAGGAATCGAGCGAATATAGTTATTCTGGCACATCAGGAAAATAGTACAACAATAGTTTCCTTAATTAACAGTATTTTAATTTATTCAATATAATAATTAACGCAAAAAAAGTAATATATAAATTTAAGTTATTGAGATATCAAGAGTTTAATACTGGTTTCGTTAAGATATCTGTGGGGTAGCAGATTACAAGTTCGTATGTGTCACGGAGAAATGCCTCATAATTGATCAATTGAAGACTAAATTATTTTGATTCTGAATGATGTGTAATTTTGTATGCTTTGAGACATAAACAAGATTCATATTTACATTTTCACATCCAATAGAAATGATGTGAACATTTCTACATAAATTCCTGTTATAAATATGCAGTATATCAACAGTATGATCAAATTGAAAGCGTTGTAAATAAAAAAGAGTCAATTTCATTGTATTTGCAATATTTCGCGTAAACCCTTTGCCCATAGTATAATTCGTCTAAGAGTATCCCTTACGTACTATTAGAGCCTGCATGTATGTATTCTATAATACTTCTTGTAATTTCCTGTTTTCTGTCACGAGCAAAACATACTAATGATTCAATCATGCATCTTTGAAACTGCCCATCTTTTAACTAGCACGCACAGTCTGATTCATATTATATTCTATAACTATTCTAAATAAATAACATTAATTGTTAGTTAGCAATAACCCTCTTGCAGCTCACCAGCTCACTTTTTGGATTGTTTATATATCAGTGATCGAAATCATATTGGTTACACTGTCAAAAGCAGAAACAACTGTCATTACCTGTCATATACATAGTAACAATAACAATATCAGAGGGATCATCGCTTTTTGTTCACTTCGCGTATCGAACGCGTTAGCGTATTGGTGTAACAGGAGAAACACTATAAGAGTAAGTGTCGATTGTCATATAAGAGCATGGGCTAGACTGTTAGCCAACTAACTATAACAATTCATCAGGATATATACACGTTACAAGAATGAGTGAGCAAGATATGGAGGTTCTTAATGACAGTACTGAAATAACTTTTGAAAATGCAAAGACTTTCTTACCAAGACTACCACTATCGAAAACTAAAAAAATTGCAAAGATGGATTCTGAATATTTATTAACTGCTAATGCTGCTATGGTTGCCACTACATTTGCTACTGAGTTATTCGTACAATCATTAGTTGAGAATGCGTTAGCAATGAATCAATTGAATCATAATAATAGAAATAGTAAGAAGGATCAAAATAAGAAAAATGCCAGATTAACATATCATGATATTGCAGAATCTGTACAAAGATTAGAATGTTTCCAATTCTTAGAAGATGTAATACCCAAGGTTCAAACACAACAGAGAACTAAAAATAAAGATATACAAGTCAATAATACAACAGACAGTAATAAAAAGATTGACGAGACTGAAGGTGAAACAAATAGTGGAAACGAAGACGAAGAAGAAGTAGAAGATGATGCAGAGGACGAAGTTGAAGAAGAAGATGTCAATGATAAGAAAGATGCAGGTAATACAACTGCCGAAATAAACGAACGTAATGCGATTAATAAACAACATACATTATCCTTCTTTCAAAAATACCAATACTCAGCTAATAACAAATCGAAAAAGATTGGGACCAATAGTAGATCGAACAATAACGATTCCAGTGATAAAAATGAATCCGATGTAGAAATGATTGATGCTGACGATTCGAATTCCAATGAGGATGATGTTGTTGAAGAAATCAATGATGAAGACAGTGAGGAAGATGCGGATGAAGAAGATACAAATGAAGAAGATACAAATGAAGAAGATGAAAAATTACAAGAGCAACTATCTCAAATTGAACAAATGGACCATGTTATAGATGTGGATACAACTCAATCAACCACGTCGCCATCGAAGGAGAGAATGACTCTAAACAGAAATCAAGAAGATAATAACGATTTATTGAGTTCCTCGGATAGCGATAGTGAGACTGATATATTACGTAACATTGTATAACATAATACCAATATATAGAATACCAAATCACATCTCATCTTAGTATATTATCGTTTACATGTGTGTATATCTGCTAATAAAATGATTTTGTGTGTTACCCTCCCATAAGTCACGTGAATTTTCGCACCAAAGCGATTTTTAACCGAATACTGAAATTTTCAGGAAAACAAAGAACAACTGAATTTCTTTTGAATGTCGTTCAGAGTTATAAGGAAGTGCTACTACTACTAGGAACTTAAGTTGGAATATCTGTAATATTATGCAATAATAATACCAGTCAAAGCTAGTGATACACACCCACATCAAGAATGGCTAAGAAACAAGAATATATTGCTAAAGTTAGATACTTTAACAACCTTCCAGCACCATCTGTTCCTCCAAAGTTATTAGACTATCCAGTTAATCCAGATGAACAAGCAGATGCACCTCAATTGGTTACATCTTTATACAACAAGACTAACATCACACCATTGATCAATTTGGATAAAGATTTAGGTATGCCATTAGATCTAATGAGCATTCCAGGTCTATTAAATAAAAATGACACTAAATTATTATACGGTTTTGAAAATGTTAAATTACATCCAGATGATCGTATCTTATTAAGAGACGCAAGAGCAGATATATTGGCAAAGACAGATACAGCTAAGGTCAGTTTCTTAAGAAGAACAGAGTATGTTTCTTCAACTAATGCAACTGCTTCGGGTCAAGGTAATGGGAAGAAAAGAGCAAGAGAATCATTTGAAAATGGTAACAATGGTGATGAAGATGACGATAAAGTATTAAGTGCACCAGAAATTGTTACCAAAGTTGAAAATACCTTCGAAACTACATCAGATGATTTATCTAAATTGAAACATCCAGTAAAACGTCATTTAAAGGCTGTTCAATCTTGGAATCTATTACCAGATACTGCCTCTATGGATGAAAATTATTTCTCTATGAGACTTGTAGGTAGTGCAGCATTAGATAAAAGAGAGAAGAATAAACTAGCTTTGAATACAGCTATTTTCAGACCTGTTGAGTTAGAAGAAGATGAATGGATATCGATGTATACAACTGATAAAACCGATTCTGATATAATAAATAAAAACATTGAAAAAGTTATTAGTGAAGATGCAGATGATACTGATGAAAGTAACAATAAAACCTTTAAATTTAAGAGAGTTAGAGATTTTGATATGCAACAAGCACAAAAGACTAATGATGAAGGTAAGCCAGATTTAGATCAATCTAGATTAGGTGAATTAGCAATCATATTTAACAAAGAAAAGGGTATTGCCTACTATAAACCATTACGCGCAAGAATTGAACTGAGACGTAGACGTGTTAATGATGTCCTAAAGACAATTGTTAGAGATAATACTGTTGATCAAATCAATATTACTATAAGGAATCCAACAACTAAGGAAGCCAATGCCGTTGATCGTTTGAGAATGAAATATGATCCTATTAACTTTGTACCGGTTGATGACGAAGATGATGAAGATGATGAAGACGCTAAGAATAGTCAAGTAACCTCAGTTCACGACGAAGAAAAAGAGGAGGTATCAAAGGAAATTCAAAGTAGTCAAGAATAGAGAATCTTTCCATAAGAAAAGAATAAAACGTATATAATAAATAATCGCATTGATGTATTTAATTTAGTATTAGCCATGAAATAAAATAACTAAATCAACCATCCTACTATGGATGGAATGTATTATAATGGAAAATTAGAAAACCGTCATTTTTATAAATATTGAAAAATTTTTAGTATTCGTTGTATATATGAATATGTACTTAGTTATTAGTTATAATAAGTGCTGAACTTTGCCAACCTCCTGCCGCTATTCCCACACAAATATTCCCTTCCCCGATATCGATCTTCTGGGGTTTCTCCACAACTAGATTGTTATGACCTTCTAAATGACCCCATGATTCATTTTCATATATTCCTAAACCAAGACAACCACATAGTTGACTTTCAGACCCAGAAACGTATATTTGCCCCTTTCTTGTTAGAATTAAAGTATGATAGTCACCACTTGAGAGAGATACTATTTCATCATTGTCATTAACTTTAAGTTCATTTATAGAATCAAGTTGGATTTGGTTATCCTTCAATTTAAAGGAATAACAGTGATTTTCAGTAAAAAGAATAATTGCGTTAAAACATGAAACCAATTTAATAATTTTTTGTTTTATTGTTGTCTTTATCTTCTCTACTCTTTTATTAGAATACCTATACAGATATTCCCCTAACTGATCAATAAAAAACACCACACAATCTGATAAGCATGTAAAATCAACGATTTTATCGTCTCCACTAGTGGCAGAAGTTTTAGGAATAACCTCGTATACTGCATTACTACTGGTTTCTCCAGCTTTTAAGGCATCACGTTCTCTCCATACAACTAAGCCAACATTATATTGAAATATGCAGTTAAAGTTCCAACCACAACCAATTTTAAGAATAGGGTCAGAAGAGTATTCCGGTAAACCTGGGAATATTACTTTAATCCCGTCATTTGACTCAGGACTATCCCAAACGTATAAGTTTCCATCAGTGGATAATGCCAAAAAATGACTTCTACCGGAAGTCACAGCACAAAATTTAACCTTATTTAGTATATCTTTATCAAATTTGAAAGGTCCACCTGTATTTGAATTGCTAGAAGGTAAACTTTCTCTTGGGTACATTCTTGTAATATAATCATTTCCTGGAGCATCTTCATTGATCGCTTTGCCAAGTTGTTCTAAATTTTGATAAATATCAGCATGTGCGTCCTCCATAGTACTATTGGTAGGGGTCTGAGTTTGGTTGTTGTCTATACTGGTAATTGTTCTATGGGTATTTATTGGTGTTGGACCATGATGAGTGGAGATTGGATTTGACAGTTGTGTAAAACTCAATTCCAACAATCTTGTAAGTTCTCTAAAGTGATTATAATCTGATTGACCGTCTCTGGGACCAGGTCCTCTCAATCCACCTGTGAATGATGTACCTGTTGAGAATATTTTACCAGATTTTGTAAGTATTTGAAATGAAAAACCACCCGCAGATACACTAGTGATAATTTCGTCATCAGTAACTATCATATCATCTTCGTTTCCCCAGGGAACCTCAGTAGGACGGCAAACAGCTTGTCTGAGTGGGTAATAATTGAATTGAGATAAATCTTCATCTGCACTCCAAGCACCTCTCATTCTACTGTTACCTCTGGCACAGATATTGGGATTCGAGGATGCAGTATACCCTAATCTTGCTTGCTTTATTGAACCCCAGGTAAATAATTTAGTCTTTTCAGACCTCAATTTATATCTTTCTAGCCAATTCTTACTTAAATTTGAATTATTAATAATATTTTCAGAACAGGATCTGAATGTTGAAGTATCCTTACATTGAAACGGTTCATGATTTGTCAAGAGGGACCCGTATACTTTGTGATAAATTTCTTTCCAAAGAGTATCTGAGTTTTGATAATCTAACAACTTATGATAATATTTATTTGTGAGAGACAGATTTTTAATGTCATCGACTGACAGATAAGGAAGTGTCTCCAGTATAACATCAGGGGGTAATTCGTTACCAACATTTCCGTTTAGGTCAGACATTTTCCAGTAATTGTACTTCTGATTGTTTTATAAGCGATAGTTGTTATTTCTTTCTTGTTACTATCGATGTAGATCTATATGTATTTAACGTTCCCCTAAATTTTCCTTTATCTAACTCGCCTCTGCGATACAACTCCGGTAGTTATCTAAAAATAGTGAACTTGAAACATCATCATAAATTAAATCAAATACGAGATAAATATCTTATAAAGATCATGTTGACATTGATCTACTGCACAAAATCGCAAGATGTTACTTGTACGAGATATTTATTCGAAATGCATTACTCTTTTATTAAATTATATATGCTCTGGTCTACTTACAATCTATTAAACACATTGTATAAAATTTCAGCCATATTTGACAAATTCTTAATTCTCATGTTTTCGTTGTATAAATGGCAGTTATCTGTAGATTGACCACACGGAATTTGCACAGCAGGTGCGTCAAATATTCTTTCCAAAGTACGTATACATGGAATAGAACCACCTTCTCGTACGAACAAGGGTTGCATATTCCATGCCTTGGTAATCTCTTCCTTCAAGATTTGGTAAGCTTCATTCTTTGGATCACCTAACCAAGGTTCAGCAACATTTAGAATCTCTATCTTCAAATGATTACTTGAGGATAGTTTATCAAAACAATCATGAATGTACTTCTCTAAATTGGTTTTCACTGAATCTACACTTTGTCCCGGAACCAGACGAATAGACATACCAATTGAGGCAGATCTCGGAATAACAGTTATATTACCTGGTCCACTGGTACATAATGTTGTTATAGATAATGAGGGTTTGGTCCAGTTCTTAATTAACTCCTCTGTGGAACCGTTCTTTTCCATTTCAGCAACCTCTGAAATTTCAGAAAATCTCTTTATTTCTTCTTGATCGATGTCTTTAACATTATCATAAAAACCTGGGATATTAATTTCGTTATCATTATCCTGTAATCTTGAGATAATTCTAATTAAATCGGTAGTTGGTTCTTGGAGTGTACCACCATTAACACCTGAATGGCTATCAGGCACATCAGAATATACTGTAACTCTTGCATTAATTACACCTCTTAACCCGTAATTTAAACATGGGTGAATTGTATCTACCCAAGTAGAATTACTTAATATAATCCAATCTATTTGATCACCGATAATGCTTTTATATTTTTTACAAATTTCTGAAAATTGAGGGGACCCAATTTCTTCATTACCTTCGACTAAAAACACGACATCATTTAGCAACTTGTTTTGTTTATGTAACATCGAAACACTATGAATAGCACTTACAAGGGGACCTTTGTTATCACTTATACCACGACCCTTCATGTAGCCGTTTTCACAAGTTAGTGTGAATGGATCAGTATTCCATCGTTCCCTATCACCTGGATCAATAACATCGTAATGGCCATACCATAATATCCTACGTTTATCACCTGGAGCATTTTTACCTGTGAAAGTTGCAACAATGGCAGGGTTTAATGTATCAGAGATAGGTAATAATCTAGTCTGTGATGCACCTAATGAGCTAAATAATTGTTGTAGATATGCTGCACAACGTCTGGATGATAATCCATAATTAGTTGATTGTGTTAATTGTGAAACTGTTTCAAAAGATGTTAATTCTTTTAATGTTTCAAGCATGTCCTCGGTATTTACTTTCTGTTCTTGTTTTGGATCAGTCCATTTCTCAACTAAATTAGCTAAAGCTAAATCTTTCCCACAAACGGTACATGATAAATTCCATAATGTCAATGAACCATCATTACCACCAGTTAACAAATTTGGATAAACTTTCCCATTAGGACCAATTCTTTCAAAGATCCCAGAACTTAAGATTTTACCTTGGTTTGTATTGATCAGTTCGATTTCACCCTTTTGAAATAATGTAATACCACTTTCATTAGCGGCATAAATGCAATCATTATAAACAGATAAAGATATAATATCTGATTGAACTGGTGTCACTAAAGTTGATACACTTTGATTTGTACTTATATCCCAAATCTTAACTACACCATCACCTAAACCACAATACAAAAATGGGAATTCGACATCCTGAGATAGTACACTATCTCCACAATCTAACATCTTACAGAAATACATGCTAACATTATTATCTTGATCTGCAACAAATACCCATATTTTGGAAGTACCATCACCACTACCAGTAATGATATATTCAGAGTTCACGGCATCCTTAATTGGTGGACAACCACTACAATCACTTTCAAGCAAATCCTTAAATTGAGAATTCAATTCACATATTGAATAAATGAAACCGTTATGTGCATAATTGACAATGTTACTAGATGGAATCTCTAAAATTGTATTAGTGAGGATATTTATACTTTCATCAATTGATATACTTTCGACTGAGGATTCCTTAGGTAACGGAGGACTAGCTGATCCAGTTGGCCCCTTTGAATCGAAAAATTTATTATAACGTCTATGTGGTAATCTATTTGCATTTGATTCTGCGCTTGATAAAATCCCTTTCAATCGTTTAAATACATTATCTAAATATAATAAGCTTGCATTCTGACAACCAAACACTAGTGTCTCTAAGGAATCGATATATTTAATTGAGAAAATATCGCCAATATCAGTGACTGAATAAACTGTAACCAATTCATTAATTTCAACATCTGTATCTAAATCATTAGTGACTTCACCAACTGACCAAATTCTAACTAGGGAATCTACACCAGCTGAAAATAAAGAATTTTCATCCTTGGATTTATCTAAACATAATACACTTGATCTTGTATTGACTTCTGTAGATTGTCCCAAATGTAATACTTTGATTAAATTATAAGTAACTGTATCAAACACCAAAATCTTTGAATCCTGAGTCCCTGCGAATAATAATTTCTTATGTGGGAATGCACATGTTGATAAAATAGAATATGTGTGACTCCATTTATGTATAAGTTCTAACGAGTCAGACATCGTGTATGATTTTCGTGAGTCACTGTCAATGGGGTCTACATTATAAAAATATATATTTGTTTATATAGTTTTTATAAATATGTCATGTTTTAATGAGTAATTGGAACTACAATAATTCGTTCGATGCATCCATCTCGCCTACAAGGGAAAACAATCGAAATTATCACATGACTCAGCGGTTTGAAAACGCATAACTGTGTAAATAAATATAAATGAGTCAATGTTAAGTAACTGCTGGGTGAATGATCATTTCGTACCAAGATACGTATATTCTAAGTTTAAAAAGTGTATAGTTTCTAACTTGTTCAATTGTGTCAATTTTCATACCTTGTTCAATGTATCATTCTCTACAATTGCTGTGTATTTCTTCCAGTTCGGTACAATCGATGTTACCGCACAGTGAAACAGAAAAACCAAAAATATTGAGGGAGTGAGAGAAAACAGAAATCGGTTCAAAACTATAAAGGAATAGACACCATCACAATCTGTATACACAACCGTAGTTACACAAAAGCAACCATATAACTTAACAAGGATGCAACGTATATCAATCAGATCATTCAGTCAATCTGCTGTTTCACAACTAACTAGACCCTGGAAGAAATATCGTGATGGTACATTATTTTATGGTTTAAGTAAATCAGGTAATAAAAGAACAGCATTAACAACTAAACAAGGTAATAAAAATATGTATAAAGGTACACGTTCTTCAGGTATTGGTAAACATACGAAATTTGGTGAATATGTTATAAATTGGAAAAAAGTACGTACTTATGTGACACCAAAATTTATTAATATGGATTTAAAACCTTTATTAAGCAGTAATTTACCTGTATTAAAACATGAATATAAAGGTTATATTAAGGGACCTCATGATACGAAATTATATATGGAGAAATTAGAAGATTATATTAAGAATGGGAAGATACAAAGTGAAGCTAGTGATATAAATTGTTACGTTGAAAGAGGTTAAAGCATAAATAATATATAGTAAATATCTGTAAATAACATAAATAAAGAAAAGGCAAACAAACAACCAACTGAAAAAAAATATTCAAATATATATTCTCTATGAAATGAACTATCTTTCTTCAGTTTTCTGATTTTAAATATTAAAATTACATTTTACATAAGTTTATTTAAAGTAATATGTTAGTATATAGTAAATTAGAAACCCATACCAGCTTGTAAAATGTTACCTAAATTACTTTCACCACCATTTTGTTGGAAATCTAATGAAATAATTTCTAATAAAGAGAAACCACCAGAGACACCAACAACGATACCTGCACCTTTACCCTTTAAACCTAATAATTCACCGAAGGTAGCAATTAAAGCAATTACAGCGGCACCTGTCATAGCAGCAGTTGGAATAACTTTATTTAATTCTTTAGCCATATTTTGTTCTCTACGACCTAATAAAGTAATACTTTGTTCTTTGAAATCTCTTGAGATATCATGAGCTGATCTACCAGAGATAGCTTGCCATTTATTAGCGAACCAAACACCAGTAATAACCATGAATAAAGTGTAACAAACAAAAGATAATGGTTGTTGAGTGATACCACCAATTAAAGATCTTGGTGGAGTTAATAAAGATAATGGGAAAGTTGGAGCCGCGATAATATTATTAACATTTTCATAATGACCTAAAATTTTACAAATAATATTTTCTTGATTATTTTTAGCAATTAATTGAATTAAGATAAATGCACCAATATGAATATAAAATAAACAAACATAAGAGAAGATAACAGATAAACAACCTGTATAAACTAATTGAATTGGATACATTTGATTAGTACCACGAGCTCTAGTTGATCTAATTGCAATTTCATAACGATAATTTTGTAAATAACAAACAAATGCACCAATTGAAATAACTAAAACAGTTGTAGTTAAATTTGGTAAATAATCTCTATTAAATGCAGAAATGATACCACCTAATAAAGTTCTATGTTTAGATCTTAAACCTTGAATTAAATTAATTAAAGCACCTTGAGCTTCATTATTACCTTCGGAATCAATTGTAATTTGTGTAACACCTAAAGTATCAGATACTAAATTAGTTGAAACTGCAATTGTATTAATAATCATTGCACCTGCACCTAAACCAAAACCTTTATCAATGACTTCAGTTAATAAACATGAGAATAAACCACCCATTACTAATTGAATGTTTAATACAATGATTTGAGCAATTGATAAATTTGAACCATAATAACCTGAAAAGATGAAAATATTAGCTAAGATAAAATATTGACTAATTGCAAATAATTTAGTTAAAGATTGAAATAATTCTCTATCTGTCTTTAATTTAAAATTAACTTTAATTATTTTTAAACCTGCTAATAATTGTAAAATTAAACCACTTGAAAAAATTGGTAAAAGACCAAATTCAAGGATAGTACGTGGTTCAGATGCGAAGATACCACGAAAGAAATATAATGGATCATTAATTGTTGGTAAATCATCTTTACGTAAACCAGCTAATGGGAATTGACAGAAAAGATAAATTAAACCTGTAAAGATAGTATAAACCATCTTATCATCAAATGAAATTTTTTCATAAGGTATTTCAACTTCTGGTAAAATTGGTAAAAATGGTTTAGCCAAATCAATTAAACGGAAACCTGCCATTGTGTTTAATGAGGTATATGTATATTTGAGTGAAATGCTATTGGTTTCTATATCTAATGATACAAATATATAACTACATTTGTAACAAATATTCTTTTTGTAATATAATAATAAAGTATTAAACAATTCAATAATTTTTCAGTTTTCTTGGTTTTCCTTTGCAGTCTCTTCCACACAATCAAGTATCTTTGTCAGAGAGAGAACGTAAAGCGAGGTAAAACTGAAAGATTATCACGGCCGACAGCAGACGACAGTTGTCCTGAACAGAAAAACTTAATGCGGGAAGGAACAACGACAAAATTTCTCGCTTTTGGTGTGCGTTGGTGCGTTGGTGCACCGATGAAAATGAAGAGACACGCGATAAAATTGTGGAAAAGTTGTTCTATTCTGCGTAGTTTCTCTCTAATTATAGATATTTAAATTTATGAAAATAGCAGTTTCAGGGTAAGTTAGACGAATATCAAATAATCTGATATGACATTGAATCATATTCAGTTTATAATATAAAAGTTGGTGTCATCTGTAGTGAGTGACACTACTATCACTATGTTTAAGATCTTAGTCCCGTTTATGTATATGAGAATACGTATGTGTGCGGACTATATGTGACAATATTATGAAATATTCGGTATGTGTCCAGTAACAATATATCTAAATCTTATTATACCTATGTAAAATAAACTACGTCAGAACTGTAATATTTTATTCTATTAAGGTATCCAAGTTGGTTGTAAGATGTCTCTTCCCCAAACTGGAAACAAGTTTATATAAAATTATATAACAAAGGGACTTATAGCCGTTCTCAACTGTCAGTTGTATTTCAAAATCATTATCATTTAAATATAAGACAAACAAAATGACACATAGTAACCTATGTTAAAATACAATATTACAGTTATTCGTGTAATATTGTATATTATGTCATTATAATAGTAGCATAATGTCGTCATCCGATTATCTTGCATACAATGAAATAATGGTTTGTTTAGCCACTAGACGTCACAGACATATATACATATAACCAATGGTCAATAATGAGTAATATCCAAAAAAATAAACACAAATATAGAATTTATAGATTTATCATATTTGAAAGTTGTAAAAATTGTTTCATACATATAAACAACTAAAATATACATATAAATATATATAATTACAATTTTAATAAGTAATCACAAAACTAATAATAATGCCAGGTTTTACTAAATTTTTCCATTTCAATTTTAATTCAAATAACATTAATAATAATAATAATAACAATGAAGATGAATCAATTATTGATACAAATAACACAATTAATAAAGAAGCAGAATTATCGGTATTAAGAAATAAGAATAAAAATGGTAATGAAGATGAAGATGATGCAGATATAAGTAATTTAGAAATGGCAAAACAATTTCAATTATTTAAGATACAGAAACCAAATACAATTAAAACAGATACATTAACATTTAGAAAATGTAGATTACAAGCAAATGATTTAAAGAAACAAATTAATAATGATGATTTTACAGAAGTTAAAAAAAATAAAAAAAGAAATAAAACTGATGATATTCCAAAATATGATTATTCAGTAGAAAGAAAGAAATCAGAATCGATTAAAAAGATTAAATCTGATACAGATTTAAAATTATCAGAATATGATGATAAATGGTTAAGAATCTTAAAAGGTGTTAATAGACGGAATTTTACAATCGGTAGAAAATATAGACATACAGAAGAAAGAGTTTGGAATAATGCTTCAATTCAATCATTATATATGGATCAATCAAATGATTTGGAATTAACAGATATGACAGCTGTTGATTAAATGTCACAATCTATACGCTCATATCCCTATATAACAAATACATCTTACATATTTAAAATCAATATAAAAAAAGTAAAAGTATTATAAAACTCAGATTGTAATCGGGACTGATATCCAATTCTGTCTTTATTATAAATGATGTTATTTCTCAGACCACTTTTTTTCTTGTTCTGTTCTTTTGATCGCATTGTTACAGGTACTACCTTCATAACATAGCGTTACTTATTACGGAGAATGTGACATGATCTTATTCAACACAGAGTTTGACGTAGTATCAACATACATAAATATATATCTTTATTATACAAGTCTGGCTGTAATTATCACCCATTGAAGTAGTTCTACCATTACTACTCAACATGTATAACACATCATCCAATAAATTATAATCGTAACTATTTCTTCTTTGTTCCTGTCCATGATACAATACATCGTATATTAAACAATTTCATCGCTTTGTCTTACCGTTTTCTCGCTATCAAAAGTAATTGTCCCCCCCACTCTCCTACCGCGGTTTGACTGTCTGTCTACGATTCCTTTAAAGGGTGTCCGTTTAGAGTGTCTTACTACGGATATCTTTTAAGGGAATACTAAATTAGTATCGCCGTATCACATAGAACAAGAAAGGGTGAAGAGTTTTCTGACTTTTACTCATCTTCTAAGAGGTACAGAGAAAGGTGAATGGAACAAGATAATTTAGAATATATTTCTATAAATTTTAAGGGAAACGGCTTCTATTCTCAGTTTATATATAAGTGACAAAATGTTTTCATATTATTATTACATTTTTACTATATACACTTTCCCTCTCTTTCTTATACTTTACTCTGTCCCTTATACATCTCTATACAATTAAATAATTCGTTAATCTTAATATTCTCACAATGGTTTATTTGAAATTAGCTACTTTGTTAGCTACACCTTTATTAACTGAAGCGTTTGTTTTACCTACTTTATTTCAAGAATCGTTTCAATCATCTCCAGAATTTCAAATTTTATTGGAAAATAATGCAGATATTACACCTGAATTATTACAAGATGCTCTACAAGCCAATTTCTGGAAACCACATATTCCATATTTCTTAAAACCACTTGTAGAAACAGAAAAATTACAAGCAAATATTAAAATTGAAGATTTAAATAATACTGCACAAGAATTATTTGAAATTGCAATGAAATCCAAAAAGGAATTCGGTCATCCAACTCGTGTCATTGGATCCAAGGGTCATCTAGCTACAATTGACTACATTACTGAACAATTGGATGGGATGTCAGATTATTATAATTATACTTTACAGGAATTCGAAGCATTATCAGGTAAAGTTAATTCATTCAATTTATCTGATGCAAAGACAGGTTTGGAATTCATTAATTCTACTGCGTTCCAATTATCTCCTCCTGTTAAATGGTTTACAGGTGAATTAATTGAAATTCCAAACTTAGGTTGTAATGAAGCAGATTATAAATCCTTGGAAATTTTCAATGAAGATGCTTCTTCTTCAATGAAGGATGGGAAACGTAAGATTGCTTTAATTGAAAGAGGTAAATGTCCATTTGGTACAAAGAGTGAATTAGCTGGTAAACATGGTTTCCATGCTGCTGTTATTTATGATAATGAACCTGAAAATGGTGGTGAACCATTAAGAGGTACTCTTGGTGAACCAATGAATCATACAATTTCAACAATTGGTGTCTCTTATGATGTTGGTACTGTATTAATTACAAATATTGAAAAATTTAAACATTATTTTGTTAATTTTGCAATGGATTCAACTGTTAGTAAAATTAAAACAACTAATGTTATTGCTGATACTAAACATGGTGATCCTGAAAATATCGTTGCTTTAGGTGCTCATTCAGATTCTGTTGAAGATGGTCCAGGTATTAATGATGATGGTTCAGGTACTATTTCTTTATTAACTGTTGCTAAACAATTAACTCATTTCAAAATTAATAATATGGTTCGTTTTGCTTGGTGGTCTGCTGAAGAAGAAGGGTTATTGGGTTCTTTATTCTATGCTAATAATTTAACTAAAGAAGAAAATCATAAGATTAGAGTCTTTATGGACTACGATATGATGGCTTCACCAAATTACGAATATGAAATTTATGATGCTAATAATAAAGATCATCCAAGAGGTTCAGAAGAATTAAAGGATCTTTACATTGATTTCTACAAACATAATAAATTAAACTATACTTTAATTCCATTCGATGGTAGATCCGATTATGTTGGTTTCATTGAAAATGGTATCCCAGCTGGTGGTATCGCTGCAGGTGCTGAAAAGAACAATGTATGGAACGGTAAAGTACTAGATAAATGTTACCATCAACTATGTGACAACACTACTAACTTAGCTTGGGATGCATTCTTAGTTAACACTAAACTAATCGCTCACTCTGTTGCTACTTACGCTAATTCTTTCAATAAATTCCCATTGAGAGACGGTAACGGTACCGTTAATGCTACTGCTATGGATACTGCAAGCACAAACAACGTCTACCCAGAGACTCCAATGCCAATGTTCCCATACGCTGCTGACTTCTTAGTGTACTGATTCTGTCGATACTCTATTCCCCCAACTTGTTAATCTATTATATTCAACTAAATAAATAACTAATATCTCTAATATAAAATCTTTATATCATTAATAAAATTTATCTTTAAATTGAATAAATCAGTTTTAACCCTAATCTAACCCTATACTCCCAGGGGGAACAAAACCCAAGACGGAATCACTGTGTTGTGCGACTACTTCTGTGCATATTCACGGACACAGCCACCACGGGCCACTGTCACTTTTCTTTTTGGACGCCCCTAATAGGAAACTGCACCGTGCGATGAGCACAATTTCGACTGTCTTCCGATAATTATCATTATCAATTCAATGATGAAACTGTTGTAATGTAGGCAAAATGAGAGAACAATAGCAAGAGAATTTTGATAATTAGTAACTGTTTTGTACATGAATATATATATATATATATTACTGCATCTTTTAAACTATATACTTACTTACTTAATTCTAATACTTCTAAAAACAATCCATACATACACACACATATATACATTCCAACAATCCATACAATTATAACAAAATTTCCCTTATCTATGAGTGCGGAAGTTACAGAAGTCTTTACATTTTCTCATTTAGCTTATTTAGTATTTGAATCTGTGTTACAAGTAGTAATCATTGCATTAGCAGGTTTCTGGAGTGCACATACAGGTTTATTACCAAAATCATCACAAAAAATTATCTCTTTATTAAATGTCGATCTTTTCACACCATGTCTAATTTTCAGTAAATTAGCTAAATCTTTATCCATGGCAAAAATTATGGAAATTGGTATCATTCCAATATTTTTCGCTTTAACTACAGGTATCTCATTCATATCAGGTAAATTAATGTCAAAAATTTTACGTCTAGATAAAGATGAATCAAATTTCGTAATTGCTAATTCAATATTTGGTAATAGTAATTCATTACCTGTTTCATTAACATTATCGTTAGCTTATACATTACCTGGTTTAACATGGGATCAAATTCCAAATGATAATAGAGATAACGTTGCATCAAGAGGTATCTTATATTTATTAATTTTCCAACAAATTGGTCAAATGTTAAGATGGTCTTGGGGTTATAATAAATTAATGAAATGGTCAGGTGAAAATATTCATCATATGCCACCTTCTCAAATTTTAGCATTACAAGAAGCTGGTGGATCTTTACCACCTCCTTCATTTTCATCATCAATTGTATCATCATCACAATCTGTTATGGAATTAGAACATACTCCTGAGGAACAAGAACAAGAACAAAATCCAGAAGTTAATTCAATTAGGCATAAATCTTGTGTAAGAATAATAGCTGTGATTAATAAAATTAGATCATATTTGAATCCTCCTTTATATTCTATGATTTTCTCAATTTTTGTCGCTTGTATCACACCTTTACAACATGAATTATTCCATAAGGATGGATTTATTAATAATACATTTGCCGAAGCTGTTACACAATTAGGTGCAGTATCTATTCCATTAATTTTAATTGTGCTGGGTTCTAATTTATACCCTTCAGATGAAGTATTCCCAAAGACAAGAAATCACACGAAGTTACTAATAGGTTCAATTGTTGGTCGTATGATTTTACCATCATGTTTCTTACTACCTATCATTACAATGGCTGTTAAATATATTAATGTTAGTATATTAGATGATCCAATTTTCTTAGTGGTAGGTTTCTTATTAACTGTTTCCCCACCTGCAATTCAATTGACACAAATTACTCAATTGAATGAATTTTTTGAAGCTGAAATGGCTGATATTTTATTCTGGGGTTACGCTGTTTTAAGTTTACCTGTAAGTATCATTGTTGTCTCTGTGTCAATTTATGTCTTACAATGGGCTAATCCAACTTAATTTTAGTTTTAAACGTTTCATTTATTCACATGTTTCATTTCATATTCTATGTAGAGTTGTTTTGTACAACTACCAAAAATAAATAAATATAAATATATATGTATAAATCATCAAGATTCTTATTATGTGTTTTTTTCATTATTATTATTGTATTATTGTATTGTTATTATGTAAAAAATTACTTATAAAGATCATTTCTTCTTGGATTGTTTTAATAATGAGGCAAAGCCACCACTCATTTTCTTCTTTTTCTTACCTAATGCAGCACTTGCACTCTTTGCACTAATAAAACTTTCTTCATCATCATCTGAGGATGAGGATGATGAACTATCACTTGAATTGGAATCAGACCCTGAATCGGAATCAGAACCTGATCTGTCACTATCTTCACTACCACTACTACTGTCAGATGAACTACTTTCACTTTCCGTATCAGCAACTTGTACATTCTTCTTAGCACCAGCTAATTTATTACCAGCAGTACCATTGTTTGATTTACTTTTCTCTTTCACATCAGGGATACCTCTTGAAGCTAAATCAGATAATGAAATCAATGATGGACGTATCTTCGTAGGTAAATCAGCAACAGGTTTCTCTTCTTGTGTAGATGTTACTGGTTTCATAGTTGCTTTAACAGTATTGTTTCTTTGTGTAGATGTAACCATTTCAGATTCCTTAAACATTGAATCATTGGAAATCTTTTGAGATGATACACGAGAATTAACTTTACCCTTTGGTGGTGTAACAATTTTCCTTCTGGATTTTCTTGCATTATGAGAAGCTTCTTCGTCAGATGAAGAAGAAGATGAGGAGGAAGAAGAAGAGTCTGAATCCGATGAGGAGGAAGATTCACTGGATGAGGAATCACTATCCGAAGAACTTTCATCTGATGTTTCTTTTGCTGGTGATGAAAGTGGAGGCATCTTAGTAACTGGAGTAGGCTTAATTATATTTTTAGCAACGGATTTTGTCTCCGCAGGTTTTTGTGAAATTACAATATTCTTAGAAGTTTCAGCGATTGGTGTAGTAGTCTCCTTAGGTTTAACGACTTCCTTTGGTTTAGCAGTCTCCGTTGGCTTAGCAGCTTCCTTTGGTTTCACAGTCTCCTTAGATTTAACAGCTTCCTTTGGCTTAGCAGCTTCCTTTGGTTTAGCATCAACATCTGAGTCTGACTCGGAGTCCGACTCGGAGTCCAAAAATTCTGGTGTTAACTGAATATTTTGTTTTGGTTGTTTGGAACCTGCATCCGTCGCTTTATTTGAATCATTGGCAACAAGTCTATTCTGAGATGGTTTAGGTGTGGAAGAACTACTTTTCCTTAATAAATTAATACTTCTATTCTCCTCGGAAGACTCATCAGAACTGGATGACGAACTTGTTGTATCTGGTGAGAAATCACTATCATTGTCGGACTCTGTCTTTCGTACAGGCATTGGATGAGCAGCATTGGTTTTTAATCTATCACGAGATTCGGTAGAGATCAGTTCTGGAACTTTATTAGCAACATCGGGTGTTGCCAATTCTGGACCAATTACTCTAACGTTTTTATTGGATAAAAATTCTTCCTTAAGTTTCTTCTCTACCACATCTTTAGACTTCTCTTCTTCCTTGTGCACTGAAGCAATATTCTTCTTGATAGGTTGTTTATTCAATTCTACTTTTTTCTTATTTGCGGTTGATTTCTTATTCTGCAATTGAGAGAAACTTTGAACGGCAATATCTCTTTTATTCTTTGTTGGTTCTTCGTCAGTTTCAGATTCTGACTCAGATTCTGAGGATGAATCACTACTTGATGAAATAAATGTGGATACACCTTTATTCTTATCTGATCTGCTACGAATAACTTGGATGCTGGAGATGTCTGCATTCTTACTAATCTTTTTATTAACAGCTCTTTTTGGTTTTTCATTTGTCTTTTTAACTACAACGTCTTGTTTTGCAACTGGGTTCTCCTTTACGACTGGCTGTGGTTTATCATTATTTTTTTCTGGGACGGTAGCTTGATTAGCGAGTTCCATTACTTGTTTTGAGGTGATTAGATTCTTCTTTGCTACATTTGGAGCAAGTTCGACTGGCTCTTTTGTCTTGGCAATAGTGTCCGCAATAATCTTTGGAGGTTCCTGTTGCTTAGCTTCTGGAACTATTAAAGATGCTACCGAAATCTTATTGACTACTGGTACTACTGGTTTGACGTTATTGACAGCTTCATTAACCTTTTCTATTTTCTCTTCCACCGGTTTTTGTTGCTCAGTTTTTTCTGTAACCTTTTCAGCTGCAGCAGATTTGTTTTGCACCACAGATTTATCCGAAGCATTTAAAATTGTACTTTTGGCAGTTAATTCTGAAACAGCTTTACTCACTGGGGACTTCTTTGGAGATACTAGTTTCTTAGTAACCTTCTCACTTGTACCTCTCAATGCAGGTGGAAGCTTACTCTTAATTATTTTTTGTGTCATTGGTTTAATTGACGTTGGCAGAGTTGAAGGCTCTTGACTAATGATAGTTGGTTTCGAGAGAGTTTTCTTATCATTTTCAGTTACAGCATTTTCCTTCTCTTGAACTTTCAAATTGCTCTTATTACTATTTGACGTTGTTATATCGTTTACAGGTTCTTGTGAAACAACAATATTTGAGTCCTGTGATGAAATACTATCCACGGTTTTGCTTCCATTAGTAGTGTTCTTGTTATTATTTTGAGAATTGGAACGAGCAAGTGCATTTCGTGTAGTCTGTCTACCTTGTGATTGTCTTTGTAAGAATAATGAATATAAATCGGCCTCTTGAGCGGCAGTCGATCTCTCAGCAACAATTTTCTTTGGTGCAACAGGTTCTGTTTCAATTAACAATGAATCTTCATTTGTAGGCACTTCTTCTTTATCATTCTTCTTCGTGGTTTTCTTCTCTGGTTGTTCTTTATTATCATTTATGGTCTTATTCACAGGTTCTTTATCATCAGCAAACTTATCAGTACTGAATGGCTTATGTAGGATGTTGTTCTTTTCGTGAATTAACTCAACTGGAGAAGTTCCTGCTACCATATTTAGAACATCCTTTTTATGTAATGATGGATGACTTGCAACAGTTTGATCTTTTTGTTCAGTTATTTTTCTTGGCAATTCGATGTGATGAACTGTGTCATTAACATCATAGTCAATATTCTCGTCATTATCATTTGTAGAATTAGCTATAGTATCCTCAGTAGTGTTTGTAGGTTTATTATTTACGTCCTCGTCGTCATCTTCATCTGAGAAATGATCCATTCTTCTAAATTCATCCTCCCTACCATTCTGTGTAAATGTTGTAAATGATTTATTTTGTAATTTTGTTTCTAATGAAGATTTTCTCTTAGTAGAAGAGTTTATTCTTGTAATATTAGAATCAGTTAATACTCTATATCTCTTAACATCTTTAATTGGTTCAGTAGTAGATACAATTTCTGCTTGAGAAGAAGATGGTTGATTGAATGGACTTTCTTTACTAGATGAATTATCGTTAATGAAGGATGGAGATGCACCATTTCTTAGTTCTTCATCAGTATCTGTGGATGAATCTGTATCAGGAGTTGGTGATTTCTCGATATATGGTTTCTTCATTGGAATTCTCGAAGGTCTTGGGGGTAAAACAGATGAAGGACTTTCAGGTCCTTCTCTTAATTCCTTTTCAACCTCAGAAATTCTTGGTTCAGGGATTGATAATGAACCCGATGCAATTCTTGGAGTAAGCATTGGTGAAAGAGTCTTTGATGGTAAACGAGCTGTGTTGGTACTTGCAAATACTAAACCTTGTGTAGAAGGGGCTTCATTACCTAAATTTTCAGACATCACTCTTTGACCAGTCAATGTGACTCTATTTGGCGTCATCATTGTTCTAATCGGAGTACCAGAAAACATTCTTTGTTGTTTAGATTTATCAGGATCAACCATTTCTGATCTTGAGACAGTATCCTCTACAGTAGTTCGTATTCTTTTATAATTATCTATTCCGGAACTAATACGTATTGGTGGTGATTGTGGTTGATTTGGGGGAGGTAAGAATGATCTTTCTGCAACATCATCTTCATCGTCTGAATTATTAGAAACTTTGATATGATTATTATTTGGATATATTTGATTCGCGAGTGGAGTTGATATTCTTAAATTATTATTTACTGATGGTTTACTACTAGCGGTTACACCAGATCTTTTCTTTACGACATTCAAGATACTATTTTGTTGTGTGGTAGCTTGTTGTGCTGTTGTTGGGGCAGCCTGTGGTCTACCTTCATTAAGTTTCCGTCTTTTATTACTTTGGTATAATGATGTGTTTGCATTATTATCAGAATCTAATTCGTTATTCAATATTACTCTTACTACATTATCCATATTAAACACATCCTTCACTGTAAAATCAGGATCTAAATCACATTCAGTACTATCTTGAATACTTAATATATCAATTGGTTCATTTAGATTAGGATACATCTTTTCACATTTCTTTTGAATCTCTTCTGAAAGTGTAAACAATGAATTATTTGGTTTTGTGAAATGAAGAAATTTTTTAGTATTTAATGGTGCCTGATATAATGGAGCAGTCATAAAAGAACTATTATAATTCATTGTATTATCCCCATTCATTGGGATATTTTGTAATTGTTCATTAGGTTCCATTCCTTGTTGATTAGGTTGCTGATTCATATTTTGGTTAGACATCATCATCATTTGTGATGAGTCAATGGAACTGAATCTAAAGTTCCCTGGAACCAAGTTTTCTCTTGCACTCGGTGGTACTAAGATGATTTGTAATTTATACATGTATGAAATATAATCAGACGTGCAGTTTGTTATTGGGGTTCTATTCAATTGAAATGAATAAGAATATTGAAATAGATTATTTACTTATACAACTTAATATATAGTTACTATAAGTTGTATCGTCTCAATGTCAATTATATTTTCGTGTTTATTGCGATGTGTATTTCCTCTTCATTATGAAAAAAAAATGTAAAAAATTACAGTAAAAGATATGATTATCCGTGCGGAAAAATAGAGGGCTTTCAATGTTTACCTTTCGTAAATAGTGATTTTTCAGGCAAATATAATAATAATGTGAAATATACCTTTAAGAATTTACCCAATTATGGTTTATTAATTAAAGAAGAAGGTAAAGTGGTTAAGTACTGTTAAATACAAAATGTAAGGAATTAGTGAATTTTATGAAGAAAGAAATTCTAAAATTTCGAATGTTTTTTTTGTGTTTAGTTGAAATATGATAAAATTAATAGGTTTGATATTGAACCAGAAAACTTTTTCTCTAAATATTATTATAAAATTTGGCATTAATATTATGACTTATGGCCATAACAAAGGAATTTGAAATGTATTAGTGTTAATTTATATGTATATAGTTATTAATTTGTGTATTTAATTATAGTATTTATCAAATTTATCGATACCCTCTAAGTCAGATGTTTTGAGATCAAATCTATTTACAATACAATAACCCAAAAGTATCTGTACAGAGGATTCAAAGGTAGCAAACAATAAATGATTTTATTAAAATAAACTAATATTTCATGAATTGCAATTATTTATTTCATATCTAGATTCTAGATTTATTATTTTCTCTAATCTTTGAGATTCTTTCATTCTTGTTTTTATTTCTCCGCCTTGAAGTTGTTGATCTTCTTCTATTATTAAATTTAGTCTTTAATTCAAATAATTCATAATCTTCTGCCATTAATTTGAAATGACTATTAAAATTATCAACAATTTGATTTGCAGATGATTCAGTTTCTAAAAATGGTATAGAATTTCTCTTTAATACAATTGGCGATTTACCATAAGTATACATGCTATTACCATTAATTGAATCCACAGGAGAAATTGAACCATTAATATTTGAAATAGAATCATGAGATGATTCTCTTTGTGAATTATCTAATTCAGAATCAGTACCTGAAGAAATTTTGTCATTTAATTCCATTTTTTTAATTTCAATCATATGACAAAATTGCATGATATTCTTAGCTAATTCAAATTCATTCTTAATTACATTACATCTTAATACTGCTAATGTAATTAAAGTCTTTAAAATATTTATATCTTCTATATTTTTCTTCCCATTTAAATCTTCGAGTATACCATGTAATTGATCCCAAAAGATCTTAATATCAATCAATTCCCATGGAATATTTAATTTATTTAATGATAACCTTAAAGAATCTCTAATTTGTGAATTAATATAATTTTCGTGAGTCAATAAATATTTTTCCCAATGACTAAATTTTTTAACTGGAGAAGAAGTGAATGATTCATATAATTTAGCAAAAATTTTAACATTATCCCAAGTTGAACCATTACTCCATACTTGGAAACTATTCTTATCATTATCATAATGAATTAAATAATATGGTATAGTATCATTATTTTCAAAATCAATTGAATTACATTTAATTTTTAAAGTTTCTGGCATTGTTTCCATAGTTGAAAATTCCATATTATATTCTTCTTGTAAATACAAGAAATATTGTAAAAGTTGTTTAATTTCGGGGAATTCCCTAACGAATTTCATCTTTGAATTATCCATAACGGTATGTGGCAAAAACTAGGTATATAAATTGACACAATTGTATAATCTTTCTTTCACGACTAACTTTTTCTTCTTCTGTTTAAATATACGTTATGAGTGTCTAACTATATTTTACTTACTAATACAACAACTCAAGACAAGTTAATAACAACTTTCCACTAATATATATATGTATATTTATATGCATAATGCACACCCTTTAAAGGATTCTAATTAAAATTTACCACACCACGGCCTTTACCAAAATAATAAAAATTCGAATATGTAAACATTGATAAACTGTTTTATGCAGTGACAGTTAACTGCAGCAATATAATTAATTGTAACTGCTAATTGGCAGAGTCGAACAAAGCGAGACGGAGCGAGACAAAAACGTATGCAACAACAACAGCAAAAGTGACGGGGAAACAACAGGAGGAGGCGTTGAAAGCGGAGAGGACAGAGCGGGAAAGTGACAGCGGCAATTGGAAAAGAAAGTGGGGCACTTACTCCCTATATAATTTCTGCTTGTAATGTATGCTGTCATATAAGACAGTTTACTAATTGATAGATCGGTAATGATTAAAAGATTATGGAGTATTAGTTAGTAATGTTAGTTTGTGAATAAAGGGAATCTTGGAGTCATGGCTGAGGTATACATTATCTTTTGCAATGTGTTGTAAAGTCAGGTTGAAAATTTATGTAGAGACATGCCATAATTGCGACTCTTTTTACTCTTGTTGTCATCTTTTTTGAAAATGATACCATAATTATTGATATTTTGTTGTCCTTTGATAAATCATACTTCTTATGAATTATAAATTATTTTCAAATATGATTCCAAATACTCTTGTTGAAGAATGTTACATTCTATAATTACAAATGTTCTCAATTTAAATTCTAGAATTTTAATAAAATTACAAATTTTCTTATTAAACTCGATTCTAATAAAGGGGGATATGGCCATTTAAATTTCCTTTAATTAGGAAAATATAGTGACTTTAAAGTTAATTCCGTTATACCCATCTCACAAAGAATTATTACGAATGACCCTTATTAAGATGATTTCCAATATCGTTATTTTTAAGAAATCTAGCTCATTTAAACACATATATATTCGAAGTTATAATGGTCGGATGCCTTTAATCCGAAATCATTAGTAATTAATACAGATACGTAATCTTACATAATTTGTAATAATTAAACAATACCCTTGCTATTAACACTTTAAAGACAACAAGAAATCTCAAGATCAGCCCCTTCCACGTAATGCACATATACGTAGTTTAAAATGCAAAATTTTTTACATTCTCGTGAAATTAATCAGATACGTAATGAAATATTTGTAAAATGAATCCAAAATCAAAGAAAAAAAATAACTGGGGTAACAAAATAAATTAACATTCTTGCATTCTTTAATAAGTTAAAGGGGTCGAATATACTCATCTTACTAAGTAAAGATACAAGAACCACTAATCCGATTCACGGATACTATTATTATATAACAATACAATTATAAAGAAATCACAGAACTTGCTAATCCTTTCGATGATCGAAAAATATTCTAGAATCAATTAAAATAATAGTCAATTGATTTGAATCTTACAGAAACATTAAGATAACACAGTATCCAATTACACTGAACACCGACCATCTCATTTCAAAATTATTTAATTATTGAATATCAAGTCTGACCAATCCTTTCTATTATATTACAGGTCATAAGTGTCGTATTATTTGACTCCCTAACCTTTATATTTCACAATGTAATCCTTAACATTCTTCTCACACGATTTTTTTTTCCTATTATATTGTAAAGAGTACAGAAAATTGAGTACGCGGCTGAATGGATAACTTTTATATGCATGGCTATAGCAACAAAGGCAAGTACAGACGTTAATCAAATAAGTACAGAAGTGACATTCTTTTCAATAGAAGCTATTCTTTCAATTTCTCGAGGTCCATCAATTATCGTTGTTCGTTATATGAGATAAAAAGAAAAGAAGATTGTCATTACACATAAAGGATCATCCTTCCCGTTCTTAACCGAACAGTAACATCTGATAATCGCCGAATATCTCCTGTTTCTAATTATTTCCGATCACCTTACATACTAGCACGAGATTTGTAAAATCGTGGTGGTTATAATGTCTTAAATTAATTGATACAATACAAATTTACTACTAACTAATATTACTTCGTCAACCTTCTTATCTATAACCGAAATGACCAACAATAATTCTCGGTTATATTATGTTTTTATTCGTGACGTTATTCAAGACACCTATCTGTAACGAATTCATTATTACCATTCGGTTTTTATTCTTCATTATACATTTAATATTGCCTTTTGCTGCGCAATTTGTATTAAAAAATTTCGTACACCTCTCTTTTTCTCCCCATGGAGTTTGAGGTTCTTCATTTATCCGCAGTTTCATCAAAGTTATGAAGGAAAAAAAGCTGGTCGCGAAAATAATAAATCGAAAATATATCTTTTTTTGGATTAATTACTAAGAAACACCCGTACAAATACTCACTTTTTATTATTCGCGTTTTCGTGTAAGAAAGTTGTTTGACAATGGTACGAGATTCACAATTTAATTGTGAAAATTTTAATGCGTCTTACGAGAATATCTATGCTTATTTGATATTCAATTAAGACGTAAATCTTTTAATTTGAAACTTTTATTGGTTATTAAAAATTTGACATTTCGCGATATCTACTATTATCCTCGAGGTAAAGTTAAAGGAGTTTTAACTAAGTTCGTCATAGTTTCAATTTGCCACAATGATTAAATTATTAATTTATCAGGAGTTTAGTAACATAATACCGTAGTTTGAACTAAGAATTGTGGAGAGTAACGTGAACCGTTTTAAGATATAGAAACTACGCCAATTATTTTTTTATTTTTATTAATTACGAAAACAATTAGATTTTTCCCTAATTAGGTAGTTCGTCGTAATATATTGAATATATTGAATCATTAAACTTCTCTCGTTATTTTAATTCTTAATTTACTAATACCTTCCCGAAATTTATTATATATATAATGAATGATGGATCATTTATTAGTTGATTTTTATTGTAAATATTAACTTCTTTCATTATTAATCCTTTGTTCAATTGTTAAATGATTCTTTTTTTTTTAATCGTTATTTCTTATAATCATCAATTATCAACTTCTAGAAAGTATCTAATCCTTTGAAAACAACTTTCCTGAATCAAACAAGAAAAGATTAAAATCAATTTTTAATCATATATAAACTAGATCTATTTGCAAAATATTTCAGTTTTCAATTCCATTCCTTTAATTAAATTTATTTTAAAATATAAAAGAAGAAACCATCAATACACACATTGCTAATCAATTTGATATATTAATATCTCAATCATACACATACATATAATATCCATAAAAAATGAAGTTCTCTACTGCTCTATTAACTACTGCCACCGCTGCCACAGTCTTAGCTGCTCCAGCCGCTGTCACCGTCACTGAACACGTTCACGAAGAAGCTACTATTACTGTCCAAGGTTACGTTTACTTCTCTAATGGTCAAGCCTACACTTCTGTCTCTACTGTCGGTGCTAATGACAACAATGCTGTTACCGCTACTGCCACTGCCGGTTCCGCCAACCAAGTCACTGGTTTATTACAAGAAAACGCTTTAGGTGTTGTTGCTAGTACCAATGCTCAAACTGACTCAACTTCTTCAACTACTACTATCACCGCTACCGTTACTTCTACTTCCGTTACTCCAACTACTACTACTCCAGAACCAGCTACTACTACTACCGCAGAACCAGTTACTACCGCAGAACCAACTACTACTTCTACTACTGCCGCTGCTGCCGCCACTACTACCGCTGCTGCATCTGATTTCCAAACCTCTATGTTAAATGAACATAACATTAAGAGAGCTCTACATGCTAACACTCCAGATTTAACTTGGTCTGAAACTTTAGCTGCTTACGCCCAAAACTACGCTGATAACTACGATTGTTCTGGTACTTTAACTCACTCTGGTGGTGAATACGGTGAAAACTTAGCTTTAGGTTACGGTACCACTGGTGCTGTTGATGGTTGGTATGATGAAATTTCAAGTTATGATTACTCTAACCCAGGTTTTTCTGAAGCTACCGGTCATTTCACTCAAGTTGTTTGGGCTTCAACTTCTCAAGTTGGTTGTGGTATTAAGACTTGTGGTGATGTTTGGGGTGATTATATCATTTGTTCATATGAAGATGCTGGTAACGTTATTGGTGAATTCCCAGAAAATGTTCTTGCAT